>VYZM01004400.1:195142-212554 GCA_013398915.1 Dromas ardeola | reverse complement strand
AACATGGCTTTTTCACAGGACTCTTTTTTTAAAAGTGAATAGCTGGGGGGAAAATAAATAAATAAATAGATGTGTGCCTTTCCTATTATGATAATTTTTTTACAGTAGACTGTGGCATATGCGTTGCTTTCCTGGGACACTGACAGTTTGTTTAGGTGCTCAGAATGTGATAATGCTGGTTTGCATTTACAAGGACTAATAACAAGGATCCAGGAACAGATAAACATGACGGGGGATTTCCATTGCCTTAGCCAGCTATTCAGAAAGTGGGAGAATTAAACAATACTTATAGTCTGTTTTAACAATAAAAAAATCCTGGACAACTGGACTTCAGCACTGCTTGTTCTGCAGTTAATTTTGGATAGGAAAAGTTCAAGCGATTTTGGCGCTCTCATCAGGTGGGATCCTGGGATTAATTATTATTAAGTAATCAAGTTTTTGTTGTTTGGTTTTTTTTGATAGGAATGTTGTGAGAGGAAAAGCTATTACATTGTCATATTGTTTTGAAGGCTGAGATTTTTTGTTTGGACGACTCCATTATAGAGGTTTTGCTTATCCTTTGCCAATTAGGTAGAGTCTCTGTTTTCAGCAAAAGTTGCTTGTGTTCCTTGCCATGATCCTTTGCCTCATCATCTGAGAAGGTGCAACTGCAAATCGTTATTTTATACTTACATGACTGCATGATAAAGTTAGCTGGCACACAGCATGGGGACAATAAATCTAAAGCTTTTATATTTAAAAGCATTTTGCTTTTATTAACCTTTGCTAGTTAGAACAACTGCTATGTTTCAGCGGTACCGGAGAATTTCACCTCCTCCAATTCCTTTCTTATAACAGCTGAGCTGAGCTATATATTTTTATTTCTAGTATGTAAGCGAAAGCATGCTCAGCTCTCTGGCTGCAAGTATTTAACAAAGGGCAGAATTTAAAGACAAACTGTGATACCTTTACTTGGACTGTAGAAAATTTCACTGTGTGACTAGTGCTAGTACAGTCTACCAGAACCTAGCCTTTCCTTGAAACTGCAAATCTGATATTTGTGCTAGATTTGGATCTGGATTAGGAGGGGAAAAAAAAAAAGGCAAAAAAAAAAACCCCTATGCAGTTTGCTACTTCAAGGAACATATCTATCTATCTATCTATATCTATATATACATGTCTATATATATATATATCTATCTTTTCCTTGACTGCATAGTGGTAATCTCCTCGGGTTCACTATTACCAGCCTGTATCCCTTTGCTGCATTCACTTTCATGACTCACCCCCTGGTGATGGGGATTTTTCACTTCAGCCCAAACTTTTTTGTGACTGTAAGGGAGAAGTGTTGCAGTGGTAAGGGAGAAGAAGGGGAGCTTGAAGGAAGGTGATGCTGGAAGGACCGGGGACTCAGAATGTTGATACAATTTTCACTTGTACCTTTGCATCGTTTTCCCTCAAATCATAAGTGGGTTCTGTGTAGAAATTACTTCCCTTTGCAACTGTTGTATTTCCTGGTGAAGTGATGTGGAAGCTGTACAGAACCCAAGTAGTGGTCTGGGAAAGAGGTTCTCTGAAAGACATGGTGACAAGTTTCGATTTTTGCAATAAAATCTTGCAGATGTGTTAATTTTATATAATAATTCTGCATCAGCCTTACTTGAACAAGTTTCCATGTTAGGAAACATAAGTTCTTGTACGTTTTTATTTGGTTCTTCTGTATCTTTTTAGAAATAAAATGCCTATTTTTCTGTGACAGTGATCCACAAATACACCCATTCTGTTGAGACGTCTGCTCAGTATGGGATCCTCAGAGTTATGTACCCAACTTTTTCTTAAGAACAGGCTCATGCTGATATGAACAGGGAAGACTTTTTGAACTGTATTTTGCATTCCAAGGATTTCCTGTGTCGTTGCAAAAGCAGCCAGCTTTTTCCTGAATTGCTTTGCTGTGCCTCTTTTCCGGTAAGTTTCTCCTGTTGATAAGAGGTAGCACCTGTTTCACTGCAGCAGTTGCTACTTCTGTCTTTGAGATGGCTACACACCACATCTTTTCAATTTCTTGTTGACTGATACACATACTCTTCCTTAATGGGAGTCATGAGTCTTTACCCATTCATTTTCTACTGCTTGTGATTTTTCTTATAGAAATAAGAGCATTTTTCTATACTGTCAAGTTAGCTTCTACACTTGTTTCAGATGTACAAAGGAAAAATGGCCCGTATTGTTTTCTAACTGATAGTTCATTAATCTTTCTCGGAGATCCTGTCTTCTCTGAATAATTGTTTGGAGATAATGGTGGGTATTGTCACGTTTTTCAACTCTGTGCATGTTAAGCTGGCTCTAGCTAACTGAGTTTTGGTGAAACTCTTCATAGTTCTCGCATCTTTTTCCCCAAATTCTGAGCGCTTTTGCTGTTCATGATGTTGGCTACAGTTTATTTTTGTAGTTCTAACATAGAAATCTGTATGTCTTTTCACATAATCTGATGTTATTAGAGCATTTTGGATTTTCAATAATGTCTGCAATGGCAGAGGACCATCCCTCTTCCAGAAACCAACTTAATTTACACAGAAAGTTCCATGTGCCTTTCAAGGGTTAGCTCTGGGTCATTTAACAGTGTCTACTGAGTGTTTTGATCCCAGTTGTGATGGCTGGTCTGTTACCGGAGGCAGTTGTTACGTGCTTGTCTCCTTAGGCTTGCACTGGCAGCACACAGTTCCGTGTTATTGCCACCTTACTGTCCTCTGTTGAAAAATGTGTGGCTTTTATTTTTTTTTTTTTTTGCATGGAGTGCATTTCTCCCCAGATTTCTGCATTGCCATTTCACAGTCAGCTTCCTCTGCCTGAAAGAACTACAGCCTCCCCCAAATCTCAAGTGCTTCAACACACACTACTGTCAGGCACCTTCTGACAGTCTCCTGTGATGCTCTTCTCAGGTGAGGCCACTGACAAGCATCTGTTGAAGAGGAAAAAGATAACATACATAACATGAATAAACTACCCAATCACTACTGATATGGGGCTAAAGAATCAGTATGTATCTCATCCCTGCATCACCGTAAAAAGTGATTCTCTATTTTCAGTTTTCCTAGGACCGCATTAAAAACCAGGTACTTGTTCATTCATTTTAATGGTGGCAGCCAGTAAAGGGAGATACTCATGCGCTAGCATCCTAACAGTGTTTTTCAGGTATTTTGTATTAACTAAACTGAACTAGCACATATTAAAAAGAAATCTGGTTTACCCATCAAGACAGGAATATGAAAGCAACTAATTCAGTGCATAGCTGGAAAATAGGAGAATGTCAAAGGCGGTTCCTGCAAATGCATTGGGAGTCAGTGAGTGTTGCTTTTGCAGATATTCGTACGCATGCGGTTAAACTGCATGGGCAGATAGATATTTTGGGGAAATTAAATTGCCACAAGGTGGTGGAGACAAGGCTGGCATTATTTATAGGTATTGAACTGTGATCAATAAAGCCTATCTCATCTCTTGGACTTTCTCAGCTGGAATAATTTATCTACAGCTGCTATGTAGGAAGACTTGCTTTACTAAAAAAATAAAAATAAATCTGTTTTCTCTGTACTAAAGTCTAAAGCATTCATATATCAAAATTAATTCACTTCAGCCTGGGATTAAAGCGGGCCATTTTGATAGTGCTCGCTGTGTGTTTCAGCTTCTTCCTCCAGCACATTCTAATGCTGGAGCTCTGGAGAAGAATTTGGGATTGCGATGTCCCAGCTGGTAGCACGAAGGCCTTGGGAGAACAGGGGTGCTGGGACTGTCCTGACAGCCTGGTGGTAATTCCTTGGCTTGAGTTACTCCCTGATGAATAAGGTGGATCAGCAAATCTAGCAGGTGCCCTTGAATTTTGCACCCAGACTAGCCCAACCCTAGAGTCCTTGCTGTTCCTCAGTGGTTTTTATCCTCCCATGACACTTGATGTTGGTATATCACATATTTCATCTGTTGTATGTGTTCTGTGTACCTCTCTCTGGCCTCTAGTGTGTATTGAGGGGAGGAAGCCAGAGGAGGAGGTGGGGAGTGAGCAGGTGATTGGTCTTCTCTGGACTCTTATGTGGCTGCCTGCAGTTGAAAATGGCTGGCCCAATGCAGGTGGTTCTTTTCCGTTTTATTAAAAAATGCATATATGTTTAAGAAAAATGAGATAACTGGCTTAACTATGCTGCTGTATGGAATTTAAAAGGAAATAGTTTCGTCCCATTACATCAACCAGTATATAAGATAAAACAGATTTTGACATGTGATGTTTGATTGTTCTGTTAAGGCAGATTTCTCAGTCTCTTGCTGTAAATGTTTAAAAATGCCATGTCATAAAAGCAGTCCTTTTATATTTCTTCCGGTGTATTTTGGTTTGTTTTTTTCCTGATTGCCAAGGACTAATCTGGGTGGAGGGGAAGGACTTGAGAATAATTTCCTAAAAAAAGCTAAAGGAACTAGAAAGAGAGGGAAGTGGAAAGTGGGCTGCGGTTCCTGCCAGCTGGCCGGAGCTCAGCCCCAGCGAGACAGCCCGTGCTGCCAGTCCCCAGGAATGCGCTGGCAGCCAGCGCCTTACCCAGCCCACCCGCTCCCAGGTGGGAGAAGGCAAGTGAAGCAGTCCTTTCCTTGCTGGGATTTGCCATGTGATATATTGGACTATTTTAGATATATTACATTAATATTTCTGGCTTCAAATTGGGAACGGCTGTGGTTAAAGTATCCTGGATTCTGTGGTCGAGTAGTTGGTGTTGGCAATTTCTGTGGTCACATATTTGGTAGCTAATGCTTTTTATGAAATCCAGATTTTCCTCCTCTGGGATAATTGTGCCTCTGGAGCTAATGCTGGAAGGCTGTCGCTTGGTCATGTTTGTCGCTTTCTCCTTGAAGATCACAGCTCTTTCTTTATTTCTACCACAGATATACCGGTGGGAAAATAACAGAACCATCCTGTAGCTGCATCTAGTACATCTCTCTGTACAAATGAGCTCACGTTTTCCCCAGAATATGTTGTTTTGTGCTATACTGTCAGTATATTGATTTGCTTTAGAGCTTGTGCTGAAAGGACTCCTAGTGAGTGCTACTGGCTTGCTTAGGAGGTGGTATTACTCATCTTTTCTGAATGAGAAGAGCTACGTTCTGAAATACGCCGTTTTAATTCAGTGAAGCTGGGCTGGTTAACCCAAGCAAAAGATCGCATCCAGTGAGGTCTCTTTCATTCAAGGGAAAAATGGCAGTGGCTGACTACTAAATGGGACAAATAAAATTATCTATTATGAAAAAGAAAAACATTTTGTGGATTTCTGCCCTGAATGGGTCGCTTCCCACCGAGAACACGATGCAGGCGTGTATTTGATGCCAGTGCAGAAGCTGGTAAATTGCATAGTACGGTTCAGCCTTTTCAAGGGCAACTCACACGCATGTGCCGTCGCAAGACATTTTGAATTCTTTCAGCCTTCAATAGACGTATATTTGTTACAAATCTAGGAACATAAAGAAGGCTGCAGAAATTATACAAACTGAATTTAACAATATTTAAAGGAAGCAGACATGGTGCTTTAGTTGCCCATACTCTGGTTAAATACACATCATGTAAAGGCTGGCAAAGGTTGACAAGAACTGTGGGGTGTTTTTAGAAAAGGGGATAAAGGCGGGGAATAGGAGCATAACTGATGCCAGTGAGCTCAAGGAACCTAAATCTTTTTAAAGAAGTCTAGTTTTTGTCAGATTGTACATTTTGCTGGCAAAAGCATCCTATTATAATAATATATTTAGATGTTGATAAAGTTCTGAATTTAGTAATGCACCAAGTTTTGTTTAATCAATCACCAGTATACAATACATGCTGTATATTTTAAGTGGATGTGAAGTATGTTTGAGTAAAATTCATATGTATGTGTAGACGGGAGAACTCACTTTATTTTTGCTTGTACTCTTACACTAGTGGAAAAAAATCAAAGGGTACCCCTTGAAAGTTTTTAACAATCAAGTTGTGCAAAAGATGCTTTTCATCTACCAGTGCTTATTTGCTGTTGGAAATCTGAGTATATAGCCATGAAGGCCAGCTGTTTTCTCCTTATGGCATTAGTAAAAAGAAAAAATGAAAGTGTGCCTTGTTTAGAGTATTTTTGGGACAAATTTCCCAGAATTTTCCTACTGCTTTTTCATTTCTTTACATAAAATACCCATAACCCCTCTTCCTTGATGAGGTGGCAAAACATCCAAATACACTGGCTGATTTTTATGAGATCAATTTCTAGCTCTCCTTTTCTTCATTATCCTAAAATGCATCTTTCTGCCTACTAATTGCTAAAAGGATATGCAATCTGAGAGTGTTCTGTGTTTCATTAAATTAGACTGAGGCTGCAGTGAAAAAGTGGATTGTGATGGTTCTTGGCTGTTTTCTTCTCTCATCCTGATGTACTTGGGGAAAGAAAGAAAAAACCTGATTTGCCTGTGTGAGACTGGTTTGTGTGCAGGTTTGTGCATGTGTCTTCATATCTGTATGGCATATAACCAGGAAAAATACGCATTAAAGATAGTAAACTTAGTTCCTTTACTCTTTTTGGTTGGCTGGAATTCACATTTCAAAGTCATTCACCATATTGGCACGAGTGAGAAATTTCACTGTATGATCTAAAAATCATGTGACTTAACAGCAGTTTGGAGTATTAAGTAAAACCTCAAGAGCTGCCAAACTGGACAAGAACTCGCAAAATTTGCAATACTGTGTGCATGTACTGGTACATCTGCCACTGGATCACTGAAAGAGAGAGCCCCTGGAGCATCAGGCCTACTATTGTGGTGTTATAGTCCTTTTCACATCCCTCTCCTGCAATTGAAACTTGGCCTCCTGCTTACTGTTAGGGGAATCAGCCCCTCAGGCACCTTTATCTTTGAGACTGTCTCCCCTTCAGGTGCTGTGTTTTTGGTGAATAAAGGTGGAGTGTGAAATTCGCATCTTTTGAACTCGTTTGAAGATGACAAAAAATTCTTGATAGGAAGGGAGCGTATTTTCTAGAGCAATAAGAGAAATTATAGGATTGTTGTTCTCAATCCCATTACATCTCCGGACAGACGGGCCCAATCCATGAAGGAATTTATTTCTCTTTTGGCAGGAAATCTCATCTGGATTTAATCTTGATATGGGACATAGTAATACAAGAGATAGACAAGCATGAATGGTGGCAGCCCGACTAAGAAGAAAGGAAAAAAGAAAACCAGTGAGAGTACATTTTTATAAGCAAGCAGGACAGAGAGCTGTAATAAGTAAGTGAGAAGAGCACAATAAGAGGTTTGGAAAATGCATTTTGTGGAGAGGAAGACTTCTATTTTAAAATACTTTTTATATTACATTATGTATTTGGCAGAACTTCTGATTCCTCTCGCTTTAATGAGAATGCAAGCCAATGTCCAGAGTCTCTGTAAACTAAGAATCAATCTTTTGCAGGGTTTCCCTCCTCTGTTCCTGCTCATTCTTTTCCTTTAAATTTCAGCATGTTGTTTTTTATAATATTACTGCTCTGACTCCTGGATTGATGATAGCGAGGGTCTCTTGCCTTTCTGTAGCTCTCAGATACGAGCTGGTGCTTTTATAATGCTTTTTATCTTTGTAATACTTTCCCAGACGTTAACTGATTAATCTTAACAACACCCTGTCAAGGAGGTAGAGTAATTCAGTGATGTTGTTTATCGATGAGAAATCAAAGGAAGGCAAGTGAAGCAAAAGGTTCAGAAAGACGGTACAGTTGGGAATAAAGGCCACTGGTATTTGGGGATCTGCCTGGCAACTAGGTAACTGTAACATAGTTCTCATGTTTAAAAGCTGTTCTGATTCTTTGCTCCTAACCGTAATATTTCTTTCCCAGTTTTTAATTCTCATTTGGCTTAAAAGAAGCAGGAATGGGCTTACGACTAATTTGGCAAATTTTAGGCAACTTTTTATTAAAGACAACCTTGTTCACTTGGAAGGGTTTCTGGCATTCTTCCAGTCCTTTTGAGACCATTTTAAGATTCTCTTACATTGTAAAGGCTTTCTTAATTATTGTGCTGTTCATTTTGCCATACAGTATACTACATTAAGTTTAACATTCCCCTCAGGTGTCTCTTGGGGAAATACAGTAACAGTTATGAGAGAGATATCTACTGAAACATATTTTAAGTAATCTTTATGCACTTCAAATAACTTTCCAAAAAGGAGGTTAAACAAGTGAAAAAATGGTATTGTCAGAGGAATAATCTTTAATAAAGGCAGGAAATAAAGTATATTTTTTCATATATCATGTAAGGCATCTACAGTGAACTTAATTTACAAAGAAAAAAATTCCTACCCTAGCAATATATTGAGAAGTGAAATACCATTCCCACTTTCAGTTGGCCTAGTCCTTCTTAATTAACGCGTTTGCTAGGGATTTATCAGGTCTTAGAAGACTGATAGGGATGCTTTTTTATGTAGAATAATTTTTGTTCTAATCAGTTAACTGTCAGACCACTTGTAGACCCTAATAAAACTGTGGTGGACATGCTCAAAATGCACACAGTGCAGATACATTTTTCCAAAGGGGAAAACCATTTTACTCCTGTCCTTTCTCTTCACTTCATTTTTTACTTCATGTTTGCAGTGACAGAGCTTGTCCATGCACTGCTGAGGGAGAGACTATCAGAACTTAGGTTTTTAAAAGATTTCCTGTCTTTACATTCCACCTATTTTAAGTTTGGGGTGTTGGTTGGTCTGTTGTTTGGGGTTTTTTTTATTTTTTTTTTTTAAAACTACGTTGAAGGAATGGCAAAATGTTTCCCTTCCTCCATCCCTCTCCCCCCGCTTCCCATTTCCCCAGGAAAAAAACCACTCTTTCTAGATTACAAAGTCATTTATGTGGCCCAAAATAACCCACTTTTCTCAGCAACCCTCCCTTTCCCCCTCATCTCAGTTCCCCCCATCCTTTCTATGCTTTTAAATATAGGCTTCAGTACCCACCAGCTGCATACCCAGCCCTCAAAACACAGTCTGTGGGGGGAACATCTTTCTGCCTTCACTTGCAACCAGTGAGGAAAAAGATCCTGGAACAGTGGAGGATACTTCATATTTTGAGTTCTATTATTTAATTTAATCTCCTCTTTGCTTACTTGGCAAGGCAGCTGATCCACCAAGAACTGCACGTCAGATGTTTTGCAACAGGCTGTGGCTAGAAGGAATCAATATTGTGCCCCTGGAGGCTCAAGTTGAGGATGCTTTACTCCGTAATCTACCCTAGGTCTCCAAATAAAAAAACAACAAGAATTTCGGACTTGCTTACAGTAGTTCTGCTGGATCAGTAACGCAGTTTGGGCGTAGACAGCTGTTTTCCTTTCAGGATGTGGGGGAGATGAAACATGGAGTGTGAGGGCAAAATAATTCCATGATAGAGGCTATTAGGGAAAATTTATCTTAATGGAAGGAGACAATTCCAAACAGAATGGAGAAGTGAGTGGTTATGGCTCTAGGTGAACTATCAAAGATGATGATTTGGCAAATTTTCTTCTTTGCTCCATTTGTATGATCCCAATGAACAGACCTGTGCGTTTCATTCTGTTGGGTTTAACCTAGCTATGTGCTATGAACAGGTAAACATGATCTCCACAGCGAAATGTTTCCACCTCAAAAAATTGCATTAGGAGTAAATCAGTTCAGCTGTTCACTATTTGGTATTTCTGGTCTGTGGTTCGGGCCCATTGGAAGTCGCATTCTCTGCTGATTCAGTGTGACAGAAGCAAGTGAGAAGTCAAGACAGCCACGTGAGCCCCTTTGATGAGAACTGTCCCGTGAGTCTCTGTACAACAGTTCATCTTTCGCTTCCTGCAGATGTTCAGGCAACAGCAGAGGTACGCATCCGCAGAAACGTCTAAATATAGCAAATACTATAAATGAGATATTGCTTGTAGATGTTAGAATTGTACAGGACTAATAGTCTTGACAAAGTATCTTTCTGGCTTGCATAAATGTGTGAAATAATTCAATGAACCGGAGAGGAGAGGTATCCTCTAACCCTTAAGTGTGCCATGTTCTACCGACGTGTTCTGTTCTCCTTCGCACAGGAACAGCCGGCTTGGTTTGCTGTGGCTCTTCAGCTCAAGAAACTCGTGCTGACTGGGATAGGGGAATCATTTTGATGCAGCTTCTTGCAGCCCTTTTTAGAGGCGAGTCAAGCCCCATGCGCTCCAGCATGCAGATGATGCCCAAATTATTTTTTAATTTTGTAAGCATGGAAGGGGTAAGGTCAGATGGTCTAATGGTACAGCCATCTTTTACCTCCTTGGATACTTAAAACACAAAGCTCTTTAAACTACCCATGTGGCAGCTGACATGATGAATGAGAGAAGGTCAAGTACTGCACTGATAACATCACAGAAATTGATAGAAAAGGCCCGTTAAGTCATCTTGTCTGTCTCCTTGCCAGCACAGGATTATTCCCTACAGTATATTTTCTAATGCTGTGTTCACATTGTGTAAGAGAATCATGAGTTTTATGGCTTTGGCCTTTTGACAGTACGCACTTTATGGAACTTACTGATTGTTTTAGAGGTCTGAGTAAGACCATGTTTCATTGCCTGAAATTGGAGCAGAAACATATTAGCAAAAATTACTTAGAATTATATAAGATTTTAATTAAAATTGCTAAAATACACAAGGGGCAAAGCTGAGCCATAGCAGATGAACTTCGCAGCTGACAATTCTTTAGCTGCAGACTATCTCTTTTTTTTCTCTAATAAACTATATGAGGTTTAAAGTAAAATAACCTCTGTGGTTCTGCCTTTCTCCCTCTCCCTCTCCTCTTTCCACTTTGATATCTTTCTGTCTTTCATTTCTATCCATCTGGAGCCGCAGTTGAATTATGGCATACAATTTGTATAGACTTCTATCTCTCCCCCTGGATTAAACCTTCTTATTGATTCCCTCAGCTCCTGGTGCTTACTCACACTCTTGTTGCTTCTCCGCCCTGATTTTCTCACGTGGTTTTGTCTGTTTCCTTTTACTCTGTGGGCTCTCATTCAACCTAATTTTCTTCCTTGGTTTTAGAAAATGAACATATTGGTTTTCAGTTAAGAGTTTTTTCACTTGATAACTTTGATATTTGTCTCTTTTTCTTTTTTTTCGTGTTTCCCCCCCCTCCCCCCTAGCTAAAATACTGTCATCTTGCTCCCACAGAGAAAGAATTAGAACTGCTTATCTTGCTGTGAAATGGAAAGACTCTGTTCCAAGTCGCCATCCGGAAGTTTCTGGCAGTGAGAAGAAGTGTTAACAGCTGCCGTGAAAGGACTACTGAAATTGGTATTAGTACAAAGGTTATTTCTGCCTCAGCAATGTGTATAATTTGCTAAATTAATTAAAAATGTATTTGCTTCACTCAAGAAAGAGCAGAGTAAATCCACATGGAATTTTGCTCCATGAATTGAAAGCAAAAGAAAGCAAAACTGAAACAGAACAAGAAATTCTAGAGCAGAATACAAATACATTGAAATACTGCCTTGGGCTGTAAAAATGACTCCTGAAATGGACACTTATTTTTCATGCGCAGTGTTTAATATTTAGTTTCGGTTACTGATCCTATCAAGGCAAAAGACTATTGTAGCCTTAAGCCACAGTGTAACTCCGTTCAGTGCTCCACTGTTAGAGTTTTCATTAAAAACATGTATTTTGACATTCTGGAGTGAGTACACCCACAAAGTGTAAAACGTTTCAAGTATAAATTATAGGTCCTTGCACTTACAAAGCAGGGGCAGACTGCAGCTGCTTCAGGGAACTTCACTAAAACCTCTGAATTTTAGTGAAGCTAAATTGAAGCTCCTTGCTTGCACAGTGCAGATAGGATTCTTAATGATATCCTTTAAAAATATGGGGAACTTTGTTCAGGGTGAAATGTCTCCAAAGTCAGAAATGTTTATTCACTATAACCCTAAAAAAAAAAGGCATGAAAATCTGGTATGTAAAGATATGAAAATGTGGCATTTGTCTGAAGGTAAAATTATATACTATAGTAATGCTTTTTCTTTTTTCTAGATTTTAATTAGAGAACTCCATGTCCTTCTGGTTAGCTCAGATGTGAAGCCCTGAAACGTTAGGAACACCAAGTAGTGCTAATGAAATCTGAAGTGTTTCTGGATGTTGGCAGTGCCCACCCCTGCACTATGTATATACCTTCGTCTTTCTTCCTGTGCTCACTCTAAAGTTTTCCCCCTCCAGCCCACTAAAACACCTGTGAAGAATGGGAACAAACTGCTCCCATTGACAGAACCACAGAGTCTTGCTCTGGTGAAGGAACGAAAACATCACCTTACATCTTGCTTTTGGTAAGTGAGCGATTACTTGTTAATCCCACTCTAAAGCATCTCTAACCAATACCTTTACAAAAAATCTGTGCCTCTGAGAAAAAATAGGCTGTAGTTAGAGCCGTAAACCCTATTAGTTTGTTGCTTATAGCAGAGAGATAATCATGCTGCTTTTGAAAGAGAAAGTGCTCCATGGTTTGGCATGAAGACTCTTAATTCCTGAGCAAAAGGCAGCATATAGGGTTTTATTACCTCACAGATTAATGAAATTTAATATGACGAATGCCATACTGTGGTGACAATGTACCCCTATGTTCATGAAATGGCACTTTTTTCAAGTAACAGCTCTGGCTTGGACCTTGTGCTTTGCGTTTTCTAGAGATCTAAGCCAAAGTGGCTTTTAATGGAGGGAAGAGATTGTTTTGATTAAACAGAAGCCAGATATGAAATTAAAGAAAAGGTTCAGAGGTCGCCATTATATTTTGGCAAAGATATTTTCTTCAATTTTTAGCTTTTTATTTAGAGACAGCTACACTTTTTAACACTTACTCTCTTATCTACAGGGAAAGGCCTAATATTTGGAATAGCATTTAGGATTTATAGAAAGAAATACAACATGCGTTTCCTTTTAGAAATATAAGAAAGTCAGGACTGCCACGATGGCAGGCTAATTCCATCTAGTTTGGTATCTCATTTGTGACAACTACCACCCTTAACTATTCAAAGTGCAAGAATTCAGTGTTATTCAGCTGTGGCATGCTCTGTCCCCTTGCTTAGGTCTCATCCTGTCTGATTTTTTTATAACCGCATTTATATCCTTCTCCCACTCAGGGTTAGATTGTACCTTGTGCCATAGCTCCAAAATAGGATACAGCGGGTCAAAGCGTGCCAATGAAGTGTTTCTAAGCTTGAAGAGTCATTGCCTCCCTGGGACACCCACAGCTTTTCCGTTTCTCTTTCACATGAAGTTGATTAAATTCAGTCCTGTTTTCTGTAGGGCTGGCTGGAGTATTTTAAGTTTAAGCTGGTGGTGAGTTAAAAAAGATGTGCTCTTAGTCTCTTCTGAAAGGATCCCAGTCATGACTTTGATTTTCTTTAAAGCTTTTAGGACTCCTAGTTGGGTAACCAGGCCAGGGATGTGGGGCAATTTTTTTTTTTCTCCTTTCCTTCCAACTTTCAATTTCTAGTCATTTCAAACAAAACCAAAATTTCTTGCAATAGGTTTCAAACCTGCAAGAAGCCCTGCAGACCATGTGAGAAGTGGTGCATCCTTGCACTGAGAGGAAACTTGAGGTAAAGTTTCACAAGGATTGTCATCTTTGGACATGGCACCAATGTTCAGATATACGGACCAGGGGACCAAAGCTAGGGCAGGTTAGAAAGGTCTCAGATACACAATTCAAGTTTTTCCACTGATTTCTCAAACTAACTGGTACTGCTGGCTGCAACAGCCCTTCCGGTCTTTCTCAGTAAACCTATAACAGATGGTAGGATTTTGGCAATTAAGAAAAAATCTTTCAAAGAGCAAGTTTTATACTTGAAATCAGTTTTGTCTGTGGCAGTGCACAAGAAGCCAAATAGTTCTGTGGAATTTGTTTTGCTTTTTAATGGTTTGTGCCCATTACAAATAGGTGGATTTGACATCTGTGTAAAAGCCATGCCTAGCGGATCCAGGCTACGTGATTTACCTTTGTAATTGTCCTAAGACTTGGTACAGGTGGCTTGAATAGTGGTTATGGTGTTCCCTGGGTAGCAGTCCTGGAGGCTGGGAGAGAGCAGGAACCTCCCCAGCACACCCAGTGATTACCAGTGGATACTTTGCAGTGTGTATTGTTTGGAGTGGTAAGAATAAAAATACCCCCTACATATCCTGTTCTCTGTAAAAAGAAACTGGTTTGGATTTAAGTTCTGGTTTTGCGCTTTTAATCTGGAATGTGTATTGAATTTTTCTGCTGCTTTGCATAGCTGAGCTGCATAGCTGAATTAAAAAAAACCAACTAGCAAATACTGGATTTGTGGCCCTTTGTGTAAAGAGGCAAAATTGGCAGCTTTAACAAGGAATGAATGGGCATGGAGACAACTATCCACTTGTGCCTCCAAGGCAGCTCCTTCAGATAAGGACTGAGATTTATTGGCAGTTGAGGCTTTACTGCGGAACCTCCTCTGGGGATAAACTCTTTTGTTGTCTTCTGGCATTTTCACTGTTCTAGCACTTTTCACAAACACATTCTTTTGCATTATTTTTTTTAAAGACTGTTTTCTAGCATGCCTGAAGGAGGACAAAAGGTAGGTGTTTGCAGAGAAAAGCAACAAAGAGAAGGTCAAAATGAGGTGGGTTTGTAGATCCATACCTCTTCAAAATCAATTGTCACTTGTGTACATACAATACAGAAGACAGCATGGGGACCCGTGGTCAGTGACAGTGCTGTTGCACATCATAACACGTTTCTACCCCATTTAGCAGTAATTTCCGAGATGAACGGTGCTCTCAGAATCTGTGCTGAATGTAACATGGGAGTTAGAAGGAACTTTGTAAACAAAGGAAATGGAAAGTTTGGTTAAGATATTGTTGGCTAAGAGAAAAAGGCTTATTACCAGTCTGAGTTTGTTTTGGGTTCTTAGTCAGCTTGGAATTAAAATGTAGGTTTTCTATGACTGGAAATATAATAAAAAAACACTGAAAATTTCCTCTACATAGCAACATTGGAATTTAAATGTCTGTGATATTATTCCATGTTTTTTTTATGAGTGATAAATTTTGTTGTTAAAAACACTGGATTTTAGAATATACATTTCAAAGAGCATGAAGGCTGGCCCAGTTTCATATGCTAATGTACAAACAGTCCAGTTGTCTTTAAAGCATCTGGGTCTCTATAAATGCGCACTAAGCAGCAAGAGGGTGGAACAGCTAAAACTTTAACCTGAATTTGTAGGTGGAAAAAAAATGAAAGGGGGAATCACCCTTAAATCATGATAAATGTGCTCATGTCTGAAAGGTAACAGCAAAAACATATGCAGCAGCAAGAATCTGCAGAAGAAACCCAAAGAAAGTACAACTGGAAAAAATGGGCATTTTACTGAAAGTTCCAGTTTCTGGAATAAATAAAATTAGGACATTATACATAAGCGTGCTACAAACAAATCTCCTTAAGTCCTAATTTACCATAGATTTGATCGAAAATAATGTTTCAAATAGTGCACTTTTACTCTTTTCAGATTATGACGTGGGGTAAATGTTTTCATTTGAAGTTTCTCTGCCAGTTGGCTTAAGTTTTGGAGGTTTTAATATCTCTACCACTGGAATGCAATAACTAAGACCATTCTAGATAATCGTGATAACTGTAGAAGAGAAATTCATTTGTTAAATGTTAAATAAATGGAGTCTATAAATGGGACGCTTATGCTCTAGACAGTAATGGGAATTTTACTGGGAGTTTTAGCACTTCTTAAAGCCTACCGTGGGCATGTTCTGCTCAGATACTTTGACAAAGCTATGGGAATAGGAGGATAGTGGAGATGTCAGGTTTTGCCTTTTATTGTTTGTTATAATTAAAACACTGGGTGTGTGCTCTTGGAAAATCTCTGAGAGATTACTTCCATGAGTTTTGCGTTTCCAACTTTTAGCTACAGTCCAGTAATCTTGATTATAGATTCAGACGCAGCTTCCGGCTGGAATTGTTATCCTTCAGGGGAAAAAGCAGAACTGAAATCACTAGGAAAAAAGTATGTGATTAGCTGTCTGCTTTGTGTGTCACCAGTGTGGGATGGAGACTTAATGTAATTCTCTGTTACTTTTATCAGATTTTGATTATGATGTAGTTTGAGCAATTAATTACTCTGAGAGAATTCTACTTAATCTGGTGGCTGTATGTTAGGAAAAAAGTTTTTTTTCAAATGAGGATATTGTTGAAGCCTTCATTGACATTTTATGTAATAAATTTTGTTACCATGGAATTGCTTTTCCTTGACTTCAGCAAATATTTATTTCTGGTGCTTGACATTTAATTGCTGTTTTCCCCCTTTGGTTTCCTAAGGGTAAATTGTATTTGAATCACTTGTGGAAAATTCTAACTAAAGTCATTAGTGCTATCGCATAAACCCTCAAGTACTGAAATGACTCTTGAAAATGGTATTTAGCAGTTAAAAAAGTTTACTTTTGTAAGAAGGCAAATCTTGGCTATATGATTGGAAGAAAACAAGTTTCCACTTCCATTGCTATGTATTCCACAAAGGACCAAGACTTGACGTGGTTCATGTGGTCTGCAGCTGTCGTGAAGCCATATGACAGCCAAATAACGTGAAAGTTAAATACATATGTACATTATTTTATTTTCGCTTTACTAGAAAAAAACATTATTTGCACCTTACAGTAAGCATATAGAAATCAATCTTTTTCTAGTGCTTCCTGTGTCCTAACTGGACACTTTCCTGAAATAAAGGTAGAACATTAATTTGCAACATCTAATCATGCATTCAGTTAAAATGGTACAATTGTTTTATGATTTTTTTTTTTTTCTTCTCCTCTTATCCTTCATTAAAAGCTCTGAGAAATAGACAGCAGAACTGACAACTTTTGGTGTTCGTTTTCACGAACAACATTTCATGTGGGTAGAGAAGTGGATGAGAGGTAAGGAATTTTTGGCAATACTATCTCCGTAGTTCCATTTAGCTATACATCTGTTCTCTTTTAACTAAGGACCTTCTTACATTTACAATTCATATTTTATTTGAATTTTTCTAGAATTCTGCAAGCCTGTCTGTTAAAGGTCCCTTGAATAGGGAATGGTCATGGCTGGTTAGAGATTTATTAGTAGTCAGATGATGCTCATCTGTTATTGATGACTTTTGAAAGGTACAAGAGTAAGCCACACTCTTGAGCATTAAATGTTTTCACAAAGTATGATATTTGTATAGCATTTAAATCCTCCATTTTCCTTCTAAAGACATGCTGAATGCTCACTGTAGAAAAATAATATTAAATGAGTCCTTTGGACCTCTTTACTAAATTTCTCTATTTTCAGTGGTTTTATTTATTGAAATTTAACTTAAAGCTCGTGAGCTTGAGATGGAGCTTGAAAAAAATCCGGATCTACTTGACACATTTTTTTTTTTTTTTTTTTTTTTAAA
>VYZM01004400.1:144114-195105 GCA_013398915.1 Dromas ardeola | reverse complement strand
TTTTTTTTTTTTTTTTCAAAGAAGCTGGTACTCTTGCTGAATTGCCCCATAACTCAGATTTAGTCTTCATGTCATCACTTCTATCTGAGGGAGTGTGAGAACACAAATGGCTGCCAAGGAGAGGTGGCACAGGCTGGTACTTGTTCCCTTTAGCACTGATGTCATGAGGGCTGGCTGAAAGCAAAGCGTTTTTTTCCATTAAGAGGTGTGACGTTTTCTCTAGGGGTTGTGTACCATTTCAGGTGTATTGTAATTAAGACCTTTAGGTCCTTAGAAGTATTATAAACAGAACATGTGGGGTTTAGCTCTGCTATCTGTATGAGACATTTGAGGTTTTGTCTAATAGTATAACTACCACAGTTACCTATTTGAGCGTCACCATTTATATCCAAAGGCAAATTCTTCATATCTTTCCAGAGCAGGAAGTTCTTTTTTTTCCCCCCTTTATTCTTTATTCAGTTATCCTCTTTCCTCTGTTCTCCTCATTCCTATTTCAAGTAATCTCTACTGTATCGTGGCTGAGGCAAGACAGTGGTGTTGGATGGGGACTTGCTGACTCCTGTGTTTTGATCTGAAGACTGTCTTGGTTCTGTCTGTTGCCTGCTGCCTTCCACGGGACCAGGTTTAGATCCAGATAGGACTCAAACTGACTCGTGGGTCTTCAGGCCTTAGGTGCTTTAGTTTGCTGCTGAATGGTGTTCTGTTCAAGCCATTCAACAAGTACCACTTGGAGAGAGGGATTTACCCCACGACTTGTGCAAAGATGGACTTCAGCTTCTCTTTTTTAGTGTTTCGGCTTGTTTAAGGATTCCAGTAGGATGGATAGAGTTTCTTCAGTCAGCAGGACTGGAGCAACCATACTGTTAAGTAACCAGTACCACAGTCCTTGACAGAGATGGGTGTGTATTTTCCTTGTGTAATCCATTCACTGCAAGAAGGGCCATTTTTATGAAAGTGGGTTTCTGGACACTGTGGTTCTTAGAGCTTGTCAGTGAAATAACAAGACAGTTACTGTATTTGTGACCCTGGTTTAAGAGTTTCTCTTCCCTCCCTTTATCCTCAGCTACGTGTACTGTGTAGCAGTCTGCCATCTTGTCAGATGTGCCTCTTCAGCTGCTCTGTGGGCCTGCGCTGGTAACCGGCTTAAATATTCCTTCTGTCCCTTTATTCAAAATGTTAATTTAAGGGCAGATTTCATCAGTCCAAATGGGCACAGCCGACATAACTGATTGCAGTATGTGGCTGGGAATGAACATATGTGGGCAGGAATTTCTGAAGCTGATTTTGTTGTAAAGGTAAAGTCTTGTTAAACTCCAGTGAGAATTTCATGTTTGTCTCTTTCTGTGTGTGATAGAATGAGGAAAAGTTGTTTCTTCTGTTTCTTTCCTCCAAATACATTCATTTTGTGAGGGTTAGAATTCATCTTCTAGTCTTGTGCTTTACGCACCATTGCTTGTGATAATTGATTAATAGAACGAAAATAAAATACTTCTTACACACTGTGTTTCCTTTGTTACTAACAAGTAAAATACTCTTACTTTAAATGGAAAATACTTGAAACTCTTGATTAAGAACAAACAGGTGTTTATAAGAATATGCGAAAATGCTTTTCGCTACTGTTTGTATCACATGCCTCCCTTGAAGGAATAGTTTAGATGACAGCATTATAATTATATATTCAGAAATGTATTAAGTTTTTCAGGTAAAGAATTTCCTTTAGGGCTAGGCAACTTTCAACCTAAGAAATCAGTGCTGCTGTGAGCTCCGCATAAGTGGTCCTAATCCATTTGTGCTGAGTTTAAGGAGCAGACGCTGATGAAACATAGTACAAGTGATATATAAAAATGAAGTAAAGGTGACTATGAAGACCATGGAGAAAACAACTGCATCAAGGAGATCATATTGCTGTTCATGTGTGTCCAGAGATGTAACCATCAGAGACATCTAACTTTCATCTCTCACTGGTTTCTTTGCAGTCATTTTTTTTCTTAGTCAAGGCAACAGATGCTTCTCCTGGGAAATACTGAGTAAAGAATCGTTTGTGAAGTAGATTTGGAAAAGTGTGTTGCATGTTTGAGAGAGCATGGAAGAATAAAATTTCAGATGTTTAAGTGCTTATTCTACTTTTATTTTTCCAACTGTGAATCATTCAACATCTAGATCTTGATCTGAAAATCGTTTTGGTGTAACTTCAGTGGCACTTTTGGGCGTGAAAAGAATATATGGATGACTGTTACTGAGCTATGGAAAACAGATGACTAAAACTCCATGATTTGGTACTTTATGCATTTTGAATAGCATTGTCTTTTCTGTTCCCCTTGCAACATTAAGAATCATAACATTTTTTTTCATTTAAATTCAGACAGTGTACTCTTACAGGCTTCTCTCTCTGATCACCTGTCTGATCTTGCCTTATGGATCCCTTTCCATGTGTAGTCTGCTCTGAATTAACTTGCAGATGAATTGGATCATGGGGAAAGGGATACTTTCTCGTATTTCTGTCACTGAAAGAATTTCAGTTAGGTACAAACAAGACCTTTTTTAGCAACGAATTCTTGCTTTCTAGCTTGTTTTGTCAGACCAGAAATCATGCTGGACAGAATGGTGCGTCTCATTCCAATGTGTGAATGGATGACTAAGTTAGGATGTGTTGAGGAATATTTATATCATCCATGAAAAGCTCTGATGCTGAGTGATATTCTTGTTGCCTGCATGTTCGTAGAATAATGAAAAGTTTGGTGGTTTCCTCCAAATTTTATGTATTGGCAGAACAATCTGAGACACAGATTTCACACAGCATGTGGTATCAACTGCCTTGTTTTCTCATTTTAGAGCACAGTTAAGATGCTTTATGATATTTTGACTGCATGTATTTTATGTTGTAAACTGCTTTTAAGACGGTCATGCCTTTGTAATGTGCTGATGTTACCTTATTAGTAGCTGCATTTTTTTTTCCACAGAAGCATTTAGCTTATTGGCATTTGTTTTTACTGCTGACATTTTTTTTTCAGCATTAATATGTTGCTATGCAATTTCACTAGAAAAATGTTATGGTAAGCTGACTTGAAATGTTATCGTGTCTTTACTTCCCTACAGGTTTTATGGGTTTAAATAAGCACCTGAATAAGCTTTTGAAATGTGTCAGATAATGTAATTTCACAATGTTATTACATGCTTGTTTCAGTTGGCACTTCATGCAACAAACTGTTTGTATGGTTTTTTGCCTTTCTGGAGCATTTTAAAAATAGTTCTGAACTAGAACATAAACATATTTGTAAGAGGTATAATTATTAAGTTATTTTTACCAACTAATTTTGGACCAGAGATGTGTTGGCTCTGGAGTATTTTTTTGATACTGGTTTATGTTTTAGTGATTTACTGAATGAAAAAATTAATGGTGGAAATACTTCATATTTACCCAGTTGGGCAGACAAATGCCCTTCTCATCAGATTTCTTATTAATAGTTCTTAAGAAAGCCAATTTTTTGTTGGCCAGGGTTCATTTTTTCCCCTCTCCCATTGGCTATTCCTGGGGAAACTTGTTTCCAAACTAAAGAGTGTTAGTCACATTTAAATGACATATGCATGGTGATTTTTTAATCTAAAATACATTACAGAGGCCAAACCTTATCCATATTATATTTTCATTACTTGATGTCAGTCGTATTTTTCATCTTTTTAATCTATAAAGTACATTAGAAACTGTTTAATAAAGCTACTAGCTGAAAACAGGGGAAAACACTGCTGTGGTTTGTTCCTCAGTTAGACTGCTACCAAATAATTTCATTTGAACGTGGATATAAGACCTTGTACACAGAGAGGAAAGTGAGAAAAGGGATGGTTTGTCAGGTGATTTTATTAAACTTCATTGGATGCAATTGGGGCAGTGAGGGAGTGGTAGGAAGGTACTACATGAAGCAAGAGAAAGATGATAAAAACTGCAGTACGGCTGACTCGCCACGTCCACTGTGAAGGAAGGCTGCCTTTTTCCATAGATCTGTGCATTTAGTCATGAAAATGTATCTTAATGAAAAAGGTCACTTATACTGTCCTTGTTTCCTCATCAGTTAAAGCTTTGTTTCTGTCAGCGCGCATCACATGCTGTGAGCAGAAGGGTAATGCTGATGAGGGAACAGGGGTGAAAACCATAGCGTGGTAATGAATCCCAGATAATTTCACCACTATGCATTTTACTCTTTGGGTAGAGTTATTAACGGTTAAGGGTGCTTAAGCAGAAGATGTAAGTTATTCTGGCCTAGGCATGTGGTTAGGCCTACTCAGTTGACTGCAAACCTTAAATTATTATCTGTAGTTCAGGCATACCCAGAGTTACCCTTCATAAGCATGGGATGATAATTTAGAATAATTTTGCCAAAATAATGATCTGCTCATTAACGTGTCTCAATATTTAAGATTTAAGGTTGATGATAGGAGATATTTAATTCCTGCTTTTTAAATTGTCATCTGGCCTAGTTAATCATAATAAATTTGTTTTTCTTTGAATGCTACAGGTGACCTGCATTATGCTGTGGAGATAGGGAAAAGCTAGATTTTGAGCACGTTTGTTCTGTAGTGGGTAAGTGGAGAAGAGGTACCTCTTTCAGTTTTCCTCATTGATGAGAAGCTTTCTGCTATTCTGGTGCAAAGAAGCTGTGACGGCCAGTCTGTGCACTACAAATCTAGATGATGTTTGGAAAGAGGGGAGACACTTCCACTCTCTGTGTTTTCTCATCTGATATGAAGTCATTGTTTTCAGTGGAAACCTGCTTGGGGTTGCGTCTGCTGGAGTAGCTCGTTCTGTGTGAGCGAAAACCTGTTCTGCCTCACTTCAGCGTGATTTGGAGGGAGCTGAGCAAGGTCAAATTTTTGGCTTCCTGATTCTTATGTACTTTGTTGTTTACATCACAGTATATTTCCAGATATCCTAAATCTTAATTCTCGGTGTTATCCAATACAACAGCTGTCTTAGCCTTTTTGTTGGAAGGCCCCTAACACGTCAGTACTTCTGTGTTTCTGTGGCTTTTCAGCATGAGATACTGAAGGGAACTGTGCCTGTAATGAGCTAAAGTTTTTCTTAGTTAACATTAAGATTGTTATGGGAAGAAGAAGGGAGGCCATAAACATTCTTTTGTTATTTGGAAGGCCTCATGCTTTGCTTCATTGTTTAAAAGAAAAAGGAAATTGTCTCCCCTCTGCTTATATTTGTCCCAAGCATTTATGAAGTAGCCTTTTAATCTTTTATTAAAGTTCATTATAGAGATGTTTGAATGCTACAATATTCTCGGCACTTAGGAAAAAACGCAACGTGTTGAGACATATGTATTTTATTTCTACTGGAAATTAGTTAAATAAAACATGTTTAGTCTAATTAGATTCAAGATTTAAAGTACGAATATATGTATAAACATTTTTTGAAAACATATTAGATGAGTGCAGAAGGGCTTCAGGGTGGTTGGGGCCTCTAGGCATGACTAAAATATAATTGACAATGCTGCCAAAGATACCAGCATGAGTGTTAAAGCTGGAATTGAACGGTGAGGTCTGGCCATGGCACATTCCTTCCTTTAACTGCTCTTAGTCCTGTCTGAGAACTCTTAGTCTTTCCTGTTAGCTTTGACTGAACCGTGCTCTTGCCTCTCTCTTTTGTAGGAAACTCATTCTTTCAGTCTGTACTTTTTCTTTCTTTTTCTGCCTTGGGGGCTTCATTACTTCCCTCATGGTACTCTCTGCTGTCTTTGATTCTGTTTTTTTATTTCCTTCAGTTTCACACGTTTCTGTGGGGACTCCCCCCCATCCCCCCCAACAATCAAACTTCTTCCTCCTCATCTTCAATGAACTCATGTGCTTTCCAGCTCCCACAACTTTATTCTGCTTTTGTATCAAGACAAACTTCAGGCATTCACCATCCTTTTCCCCCGACATTTCAGTTTCCATTGTGGGAGCCACTGCACAGTCCTGTAAGGTGTCCACATTGTTTGGTCCGAGGACTAAGATGAGGAGTGCGAGCACCTGTTGTCACTGGGTTTCTCCTTGAGACAAACTGTACATTTTAGAAAGTGTTACTTAAATGAGTGGAAATGACTCTCTAGTAGTAAGGCCTCTATTGCATAAAACTGGTTAACTGAACCTTTGTCAAGTACTTTTCTTCTGAGTGTTTCCCAAATAATAAACATTTTAAGTGTAAAATGAGAAGTGAGTCTGAAGTTACAGAATCATAGAATTGTTTTGGTTGGAAGAGACCTTTAAGATCATCAAGTCCAACCGTTAACCTAGCACTTCCAAGTTACCACTAAGCCATGTCCCTCAGCACCACATCTACCTGTCTTTTAAATACCTCCAGGGATGGTGGCGCAACCACTTCCCTGGGCAGCCTGTTGCAATGCTTGACAACCCTTTCAGTGAAGAAATTTTTCCTAATATCCAGTCTAAACCTCCCCTGGTGCAACTTGAGGCCATTTCCTCTTGTCCTATCACCTGTTACCTGGGAGAAGAGGCTGCCCCCCACCTCACTACACCCTCCCTTCAGGTAGTTGTAGAGAGCGATAAGGTCTCCCTTCAGCTTCCTCCTCTCCAGGCTGAACAACCCCAGCTCCCTCACCGTCCGGATGGGCGCTTGGAAAAAAACCCACAGTGGAAACTCACTGCAGCTGTAGGAGACTGCCGAGGAGCTGCAGAGAGTGGGCTGGGAATTTGTTACAGAGAGAGGATCAGGGCCTGTGCTTGAAAGGCAGAGAGCCCCACCTGTCCCGAGATGCGTTCTCACCGGAAAATACCGCTCAGTTTAAATAGGGGCTAAAACATATGTAGGAAAGGTACAGGCCTCTGGGCCTCACTGTACCTAGAATCACCAGCCAAGTGCGTAGACTTACTAGTCTTTGCATAACAAGACAGACAGAATACTTCATTTATGTATAGGCCCAATATAATTGAATAACCGAAAATGGAACGTTTTTCCACTACCTACAAGGGGATGAATTCTGGGGCTAGGGCCTGGTGCCAAATAGTCTCCTGCACTTGATGCATCAGCAGGGATCTGGCTGGTGCCCTTACAAAAACAGAGCACATGTTTGCACACGTTCAACATTCCCTCTGAGACGGTTTCCTCCAACTGCCATTTAGGTTGTGTTTGGCACCTGAGGTGTTTCAGAGGAAAATACAACACATTCTTGGTGACATACTGGGGGGAGAGTATTGAGGCCTGGAGAGATGAGGTTTTGATCCTGGGAAATACAGTAGGTAAAATGATGAACAGGGGTTTACTGTAGCTGAGAGCCCACACCTCACAGGGCGACCAACGCGAGGCATGCAATACCTGTGAAAATCAAGTCCCATTGAGGTGCCTAAAGATTGCTTAAAGAATCTACCATTAGTCATGTGTGGTATAGCACTGACACTTTTTAATGTTTTCTCTTATCATTTAGAAGAGATAAATGAGTTTGATTAGCAAAATGCTAAGGTGATCTCTTTCAATTAACCAAATTTCTATCTGGTATTTGTCCCGATTTCATGGCTCTCTAGGCCATAAAAACTTCATATTTTAGGCTGCAGCTTTGTCACATTACCCTTGCCTTTTTCTCTCCTCTTGAGGTATTTGAACACAGTTAAAAACAATATATCAAACAGTTAAAAACAATATATTATGCATTTGTGATTTTATTTTTTGTGGACACAGACAATTGGAATACCTACAAAATATTCAGATGTCCATGCCGTTGAAAATGTTTATCTAACAATTTTTTTCTTGTGCCAGTTTAGTCTCTAGTGATTTAATCTTGTCTTTTTTATCCCTGTGTTGAAAGCGTTGCCAAGGTCTCATAATTTTGAGGCATGTCAGCATCTGCACTGTTCCAATGTTTCCATCAAGTTCTTGACTTTACACATGTATTGTTCCTTTTAAGTCGCAATTAGCAGGAGAATCCTTGTGGTCTTTTGGAAAGCTGGGCTGTATTACTCAGAATGAGAGCTCAAGCTTACTGGGAATTTTTCTGACAAAGTCACTTTAATATCAAAACTTGCCAATTTGTCAAAACTTAAACTTTTGATGGAAGTGTACCAGTTTCAACAAAACTTAAAGCTGGAAAAGTTTCTTGGCTCCAGGATACAGTTCCTGGTCAAATCCAGAATCTGACACTACAGATGAGTTTTAGGATTTTTTTTTTTTTTGAGTTCCTGATCATTTACTTAGGTATGCAAAAGTGGAATTGCAGCTGGAGAAGAAACTTCTTTAAAAGCCCACAGGCCCATAGTTAGGGGACTCTCTTATAACCTGGGGGGCTGAAGGCTTGAGCTGAGGGTCTGAGCCCCTCTGCCGCTGCTCCTGGGACTCGTGTCCTGTGTGCTCTGATTAGAGTAGCGAGTCCTGCTTTTGAGTAACACCTGAAAGAGCTTGGTTTGGTGACTAGAAAACTGTTTCAAGCCTCTGAAGGTGGTTCAAACAAGATAACAGCTTCCTGTTCACGCTCTTTAAAAGAAGCATTGAATGCAGAAACTTGAGAGCAGTCTTTATTTAAAACGCATCTCCTCTTCCCACGCAATGGATCACTTCTAATTCATGTTACTGCGGAGATCGTGTTTCATTGTGTGAAGGAGTCAGCTTTATTACCATTACATTTGTTTTTCAGTTCAGCTCTGTGGTTTAAGTGTTGGAACAACTTAAGCATTGATATACAAATTTTGAGGTTTTGATTATTTTTTTTTTTTTTTATTTTAGAGGGAATAGCTCTTAATAATAAAACTAGAACTGCCGCCTAAGGTGTAAAATAATAAATACTTGGCGAATATACTGCTGTAACATACCTCCGCACTGTTAACTAATCTGCTGGAACGCTCCTGTAAACATCACACTGGGTTAATAAAAGGTCGTGCCAGTTTTAAGGTAGTAAAAGTACAACTAAATACAGGTTTTAAGTAGAGTTTTTAAGCTGTCCGACATGACACTTGTCAGAAACCATCAGAGGACCATGCCACTTTCTCAGGCTGAGAGATGAGCAAGGCAGCAGCTGTTTTAGCTGCCTCCCACCTGGCTCAGCTCCTGGCTGCTCAGTCAGATGTAGATGAAGGCTTGTCTCTAGCTCTCAGCAAGGCTGAAACTCAAAAGCTGATCTGTGATTAATAATCATAAGTAATTGGGGATAACACTGGAATTTAGGCCTTTCCCCATGTGTGTTCACGGTTAAGATAATGCATTCCAGAAAGATAGTTGTTTGATAACAAATAAGATTGTGTGTCTTGATTTCAACTGTTATGGGAGTCAGAAGAAAGCTCGTAAACCTTAATGCTGTAGAGCAGGTCCTTTTGTGTGCAAATATTCCAGGCTCAAATTTTTCCTTTGTCAATATTTACAAAACTGGTAAATTCTTTTCTGACTGAGGGGGCTCCCTGAAGGCCAAAGCAGTGTGGCTAAAGGCAAAGGTATTGAAGGGAATAAAAAAAAAAAAAAAAGAGTGAGAGCATGAGAAGCAAAGTGATATGGAAATGTGTAAGGATTTGGGCAGGATAGCAGTCGTATCTAGTCGCTGAAGCAGGGGAAGAGTCAGGATTGGGGTGGGCAGCCATGACAGGAATGTAAGAAGAGATTGGATCTGAGGCAGAACTCCTGGCCCCAGGGGTTTGTGCCACACTGGAAAATGTCACAGTTGCAGATGATGAGTTGTAATCCTTTACCTTTCTGTAGTCAAAGCTAAGCTTAAGCAGTTCTTGGAGGGGTGATTGCTTCATTGGGTCTGCCAGTAGTTTTTAGCCCCATAGACAACAATAAAATGAACGGTTGATGTGGTGGAAGTAGGCTTGTCCTTGCAGGTCATCAGTGGTGATTGCCCCCCATAAAGCTCAGGAGGACTTGGTGAGCCTGAACTTTTTGTTCTTCAGCCTTCCGTCTTAACAGAATTTGACGTTGGCTCAGTGTTACATATTTTTTTGAAGTCTGAATCTTAGATAAATTGTCTGGTTAGACCAAGCTGAACAGTAATTCCTTTTACTGTGGTATGTTTAGGAAGGGATACAGCTGCAGAATGAATGATGCTGAGCTGCTGATAACTGCTTGATTTCAGAAACTGGTAATTGGTGATCACAGCACATTTTAAACATCAGAACACAGAGGTACAGCAATAAATGTATTTTTCACCGCTTATCTGGAGTGGTTGCTTTGTTCAATATTGTTTTGCTAGCTGTAATGCCACCAGTTGAGAACTTTAGCTGCTGAACACATCCAAGAATGAGCTCTAACATCTGAGCTCTTACAAATCACATGTTAAGGCCTTACAACATGTTGTTTTGGCTACCAGGTTTATTTGTATTCAGATCTAGTGAGGTCTCTACCAGGTCTTTCAAAAGGAGGAATGATGGTAGATATGATGGGTTAAATGTTAATTTCAATCATAGGTAAATTGTTTATTGAAAATGTTATCTGAAGAAAACTATGTTTGATATAAATATTGTTCTTGGGGTGTGAAGGGGGAAGCAGAACGCATCAGGTGGGAAAGATATACCTTTTGATTTTGTGAGGTTGCCTTTGTTCTTACATCTATACCACGGGCCCAGCTGATTTATCCTTTAAAAGTGATCAGTCTGTTTAGAGGATATGATCCTTAGACTAATCATCCTCTTCTGCAGTTTATGGAATGAGACTTAGGGAAGTCACCAGGTCCCTTTACCGATATCCTAAAATATTTTTTCTCTGTGCGCGTCCATGACTCTAGCCCCTGCATGGATCTGTAGACCTTGAGAAAGGGGCCAAGATATAAAATTTTATCTTTTTTTTTTATGGGCAAATCTTGAGGATGTTGTTTGGACACCTGTTAAATGATAAACCTCTGCAACTTTCTGCGAGTCTTGAAATCTCGTGTAAGTCAGGCCCAAAGTGTGAAGCATACTGGTTGCCAAGGAATGAAAACTCTTAAGAGAATGTTTCTAAACATTTTCTTTGTAGATACCTCAAGCCTGTTGCTATAACAGAGTCATTGTTTTATTACTTTGACTAACACAGCACAGATTACAGATAAAAATAGAAACACTCAGGTACCTGCCGATGCTTCTTGTTGAAGTGGCTCCCTTTAAAGAAAATATTTAGTTGGATATAAAAACATAGCCTGATTAGGTAGCAATTTGGTAAAAAACATCTGGAAAATAAACGGAAATCCTTGAGATCAATATCAGTCTCAAGAAGTGTGGATACCATCAATTTTACTGAATGGTGGGAGTCTTAGAACCTCAAAGAGGAAAAAAGCTTAATTACAGCGGAAATAAACCAGTTCAGAAAAAAAATCATAAAAGTGCTGTGAGCTAGGCCTGATCAAAAACACACTGATGAGAATACTGGCAAAAGAAAAGACAGAGAAAGATTTATTGTGTCTATCAAGCATTGAGTTGTGTTCTGAAACACTTGCGTTTCCATGGGCTGAGAATTACTGGAATAAAACATTTACTTAGAAACGCAGTGAATGCGTAGCCATTATGCTGATTGTGGCATGTTTGTCGAGAAAAGGAAATGTTTTGCAGGCAAGGATGGGTTATTGGACTGGGATACATGGTTGATTTCTTTTACTACTGTAGGCTGGATTTCAAAAAATAACTATTCAGTGCCAGACACGGCATTATTGGCTGCCAGCTACAAAAAAACAGCGAAGAGGAGGATGTATCATACCTGAATATAACCTTTCAAGAGCATCATAGGTAGGCACAGAGTTGGAACGAATCACTATCTGAAGGTGCTGTTCTTTCACTGCTCTCTGCAGTGGCTGCCCACACAGCTAGTTTAGTCTAGATGCCAACATCTTGGGCAGATTAGTGGAGATGAGCTCTCACAAAGTGCAATCATTGCAAAATTTGAGAGGGCCCTGGCTTTTTTTCTTCTTCTCCCACTCAGATGGATTGTTTATTGTATTACCTTGTGCTACTTTGCCTATTTTAAAACTGAAAAAGACGAAGTTCGTTACTAAACCCAGTTTTCTGCAAGATTTGACAGAAATAGGGTGTTCAAATGTTAGTGTTTATGAATTGTTTGGGAGTTCAGCTAACTGTCTTGCAGTTGATCATTTTTTAAGAGCCATTCAGTTAATGAGATAATAGTTGTAATAAAAAGGAGAGGTTTTAAGAAGTGAAGGATCAAGGATCAAATAGGATTCTTGATCCATGAATAATATGAAGATCCTATTTCATGTGTTTTCTAAAGTAAATTGTTCAACAGACCGTAATACAAACCTGTGTTAAGGGTCACACCAGCTGGTAAAACCAGTGATTTTACTGACAATAAGGAGAATAAGGCAAGTGGGACTGGCTGGGGGCATAGTACAAAGAAGCTAAGGGGCAAAGGCTAAAAATCAATCATTCCTAAGAAAGGAAAAGGACAACTGTCGTTATTAAAGAACTGTTATTGCTGAATAACCAGAATGTACAAAACAAAGCAAAACTAAACCAAGTCAAAGCAGGATATTACTTATAGTCTAATTCAGAGCATTTTGAATTATATTAAAAAGAACCCTTGAGTTGAGTGCCCTTTACACCTGACTTAATTGTAGAAGATAGAAATAACTTTTTGGTCAAGCTTTTGATAATTTGTTAACAATTTAATACAGGGCAAAAGATGGGACAAAACTCTTGGGGGTCACTGCATTTGCATAGGGAATATTTTTGTTTTCTGAAGGTTTCTTATTTCCACATTATTTTCAAGATTTTAAAAAGCCCAGTTTCTTATTGCTCCCTTCAAGTAATTTTTGCTTTGCTTTACTGTCAGGAGAACAACACAAGACAAACATAAAGAAAAAGCCACAAACATGAACTGTACAAAGCTTTTATAGGAAACATATAGGAAATCAGCTTTGATGTTGGTAATAAAAGAGCACGTGGAAAATCTAGCAATAGCATTGCAAAAAATATTACACATATAAATCATTAAGAAGCAAGCAGGGCCAGATGCTGCTGATACAATTTCAGCTTTGTCTAATGTGTGAGGCAGGTGCTTTCTGTCGTGCGTGCGTGAACATTGGTTCTGCATTCATGTGATTTGGGACAGGACTGGAGCTTGCTGTGGGTAGTGCCCGCTCTATGCAAAAGAAACCCAACCAGGGTATGAAGCAGGAGAGGGCACATATAACCTTGTGTCAGCACCTGTGAGATGAATCTTGTGTCCACCTTGTGTCCATTGAGGAGTCTCGTAGAAAAAACTTGTAGTAGAACAGCTGGAGGAAAATCTAAATGTTGTTAATTTTGTTTTGCTAATCATTTAAATGTTTTGGGTTTACCTAATTTTGTTGAAGCCATCTAACCAGCTTTATGGTAACTTTCTACCTTGGCCAGCACATGAACATTCCCTCCTATCTCCTGTGTTTAAAAGATGGACCTTTTACATAGATTTCTTATCTCTTCAGGGTAAAAAGGCTCGGGCTGTCGGCTCATCTCGTGAGACTGCCTACCTTTGACAAATTACTGTTAAGTTCTTACTGCAGTCAGTGTGAGGAGAGAATAGCAGGTGAGTTTGAAGTTTTCTTGATATCTGTTTACATTTATTTTTAAAGATCCCGCATTATTAAAGTTCCTAAGATTTCTATACTTTTGGGTTAAAGTCCTGTAAATAATTTGTGGGTTTTTTTCTGATTTTCCAGTCTGAAAAAAAGGGTCTGTTCTATTTAAGTTTGTAACCTTGTATTAAAATGAGTAATAAAAGATCAGATTTCAGTTACTTTTTAAAAAAACCCTTGTAAACGAAAGGAGGTAACATCTCTTTAACAATATGACTATATAAATATATGAGAATCTGAAAAAATATTTTTTTCAATGTATTAGGTCACAAAATTAGATGTTAGAGCGCGCTTGGAAAAAGAGCTATGGGAATAAAGCAGTGGCACTCAGCTAAAATAAGGCAATGGTTGTGGTGCAAAGATGCCAGAGAATATAATAAAAAGTATCTGTTGTGATCTAAATTTAGTATTATCGGAATCTGGGGAAAATTATGACTGAGAAGTTATTAGGGCAAGAACAAAGTCTAGTGCTGTAGAGAAAATACTGATGCCAAGCTAAAGGCATCTTTATTTACAGATGATTCAGATCTGAGTAGTGGTTCAGAAAATTGCTCTCTGAAAATGGAAACCATCATCATATTAAACTTCACATGGAGGTGAGAAAACAGGAAACAAGAGCCCCAGTACTGTCACAGCAGTCCATGTGGACTGGTCTCTCCTGTGACGTTGTTTAAATATATGTACGTATATATTTACAAGGGGACGACTGGGTTGTCTGTATGTGTGTGTGGTGGTGATGATGGGAGGGAAGTCGGTGGAAGTTGGTTGGGAACAAACATTAGGAGAGGTAAAGGGTGGGCAGCCATAGCCAAAGAATACGGTGATACATGTCTATGATTTAAACAATGGAAGACTAGTGTTTTTGTCATAAAGAGTAGATTTTCTTAGTGTAAAAACATTTTTTTATTGTAGATTATTGAACTTTAAAATTATATGTGGCTGGAATACAGCTCTGAATGTCACAATTTTGGAAAAGTTCAGAATATGAACTGGTTTTAGACCCATGGTTTTCATCCACCTTCACTAGCGATAAGGGGTTTACCCAAACCCCAGGTTTAGATAGTTTCAAGGTTGCTGTCATTCCAGATGCTGTCCTGCATTTTTGTTTCTCGGGCCCACAGGTGATTTAAGTTCTCTGTTGCTTTACGCCTTTTGCCTGTTGTGGTTGGCTAAGTAGTTCAGTCTGGATATAGTGTACGTTTTGGTGAAAATATTTTAAAATCAAATAAAATTCTCAGTATTTTAGAGGTTTTTCCGAACTACTTTGAATGATAGACTTCGTAGCATACAATCTGTGCATTTAAACTTTGGTGCAATTTACATTTAAATTGATCAACTTAAAATAAGATCAAATGAACGTCTCAAATATTCCACATGATCATTACTTTAAGAATTTTTTAAATAGCTGTGTACCTTATGTGACTGTAATATGTCTTTAGATATTTGATGACTGTGCAATTGTGCTTTGACTCAGATTAAACTTCGACAAGCATCAGTGTATGTTTTTCCTGAACTGGGCCTGAGCCATGCAGAAATGGAAGTTCTAGACAACACAGCCACATCTGTATTTTCTCTGGCATGTATTGAGTGGTTGCAAACTTCTTTGAAGTCATTATTTCAGGGAACCAGTCTTTTGACAAGAAAGTTATAGAAAGCAACAGAACTGTCTAATTAATAGAAAAGCTCAAAGCTAGCCCTATGAAATGGGTGAGAAATCACACATCTCACAGTTTTGTGAAGTGAAGCTTTGTTTGGAAAAAGAAAACCAACACTGAGCTAATCTTTTTTTATTATTTCTTTATTTTATTTAATGTCTGTTTCTATGTTTGTACACAATGTGTAGTTTAGTAGGTTTTGTAGTCAAAACAATAGATATTGCTCCCATTACCCTGCAGGTTTCTCTAAGTTTATAATACCTTCAGTTGTTTTCTTTCCATTTAATATTCTCTATTTATGGTTCACGTGGGAAAAAAAAAGTCACTGGGGAGTTGGAACATGGTTTTTATTATCTCGCTGTTGTCAGTGATGGTGTATGAAAGCATAAAACATCTTGAATTTTGTAAGCTAAGGTAATTGTATAGGAATCTTGATAATGAATTCTTGTTTTGACTAGTAAATGATATGGTATGAAATTCATCATCATAGTATCTAAAGCGTGCTCCAAAATGGGTAATTTTTCATCTAAGCAGCACTTTGAAGTGTACTCTACGTGTTTTCTGTAGTATCTCTTGACAAAAGAGGAAATTCTAAGTGGGATGATGTTTTGCTGCTTTCTTAATATGATCCTCTAAGCAAAGCCTGAATACTGTAGTTAAGCTCAGTGCTCTTTTGCTTGGAGCCATATGAGTGTCCTTTTTCCACTGGAAATCTACGGCTGGGAAGAGAAACCAGGGCTGCAGTTACTGACCCAGCCATCACCACAGATTCTCTTTTCCTGCTTTGCCTGTAGGTCCCTTCTCGTTTGCAACTTTGGAAAGATAAAAGTGCTTAGGCAACTGGGACTGGGGAAATCAAAAGTGGTGTGGGAAGAATTTTTGAAATTTTTAAATCAGAAAATTGGGAAGCTCGCTTCTTTAGTAGTGGTTACCAGATGGCACTGTTATATATGATGTTGCATATTGCTTTGTGTGGCCTTCAAGCAACATCTTCATAGTTGTTATTATTTATTGTTATTTGTGTCCCGAGACAATTGCTTGAGAGGAAATGTAGCAATAACCAAAGTTGCTACTCTCTTGCCCCTATTTTGAAGGGATTGTTTCGACAGCGCTGCTTCCAGAGAACCACAAGTTTGTATGTAGGCTGAGATTATGGAAAGTAAGACACCGCGTAACGATTTGTGCAGATGCAAAACTTGTGAGACAAGTTATAGACCAGTTTTGGAAAAGGATCAATGAGTCTTCCACTGAGCAGTGGTATTGTGTTAAAATTATCTGGTAATCATCTCATTCTTACACTTGTGTTCTTTAGAAATAGTCAAGATAATGGGAGAGCTGAAGACATCTCTGTGTTCTTATGGGAATGGGGATTGATTTGTATTTTGTTGACATTCTTTATGCTGACTTTATTTGGTGGTTTGGAGCCTTTTTTTACTAGTTTATTTCTTTACAATATTGAGATTCTTCAAAGCTTAAAGCAGTTTTGTAGGTAGAATGTTATTACTTTTACTGAGTTCTATGCCGAGCCTTGGTCAGTTTTTAATGGAATTATTCAAAAACTGTTTGACTACAAAATACTGTAATAGGCTGATGTTAGCTTTCAGCTGTGCTTGTTGTACCACATAAAAACCAATTTGTTTTCACCAAAAGTAGACATACTTCACATTTAAATTCCTCTTCATTTTCAGGTGATTTATAACAGATGGATATCCAAAATAGAACTAACATACCTGCACTGCAAAATCATGTTTGAAAGGTGGTGTGGCAGAACTAGAAAGATTTTAGGTATTTATAGCGGAATATTGCTATATCTCTGAACTTTTGTGAGTGGAGACACAGATAAAAAAAAAAAAAAACCAAACTGCTGAAGGAGGAGGGAGCATTTCTGTCCCTTCTGTTCTTTAAATACTTATCCAGAATCTTGCAGGGAATGAAGCCCAAGTAATAAGGGAGTATACAATCTGGTGAAATCTGATGAGACCTTTCACAACTGCAAGGCACTTAATGATGCTTCACACCTGTGATGCGGATGGCTCTTAAAAGTCTGCTTCTTCTAGGAAAATGCTACAGCTCTAGAAATCTACTCTATTCTCCTTTAACTGTAATATTGTATCAAACTGCAATATCCTAAATGGCTCAGAGCAGACAGGGAAAGCGTTCCTACAGCAAGTGGACTGTTCTGGCTCTTGGGAGAGCATGTTCAGATCTCCTGGTAAATCACTGTGTGCCTGAAAGGCCATCTGATACTAATCTGCTCTCATCTCACACCAGGAAAGGGGAGGAGGCTACTGGAATATGTTAAATAAAAATTAGAGCTGGCCAACTTTCAGAATTTCTTCAGTGTTCATTTCTGATTGAACTGGGACTAAATGTTTGTTTCTGTTATTGTTTTTTTTTTCCATTATTTCCCACAAAGTGAACAAGGAGAAATGGCTGTCTTTGTAATGAAACACAGAAATTGTCATCGTGTCCGCAGAGCGTCCTAGCTGTGGGGTGTTGTTCAGCAGCTGGGGCTCCAGGAGCAGCACTGGGACATGGCAGCCTCCAGAGGTGGCCTCCCAAGGACAGTCAGCGTTTATGGGGAAGGTGGAATCTGTTGCTGCCTATTCAGTAAAGACCCCCAGCCATTAATTTCAGCTCACTTGCAAACAAACAGGAGTTCCCCTTAGAAAAAAAAAATCCTAACTGTCTTTTATTAAGATTTGTAAGTGACCACAGTAGCAGAGATCATATAAACAGCTAGAGGTACAGAAAACGGGTAAATAAAATCAGCTGAATAGGAATATTAATATATTGCATCTAGCCTCATTTCAGGGCTCTTTCCGAACTCTGATTTCAAATGCTGCTTTCTTTGTCTTAAAGCTGAGCTAAGGAGAACAGCTGCTTGAATCATTTAGCCTGTGAGACATTTTCCATTCTGTTTTCAGAGGACCACTGAAGTCACTATCAGTGACTTCCCAAAGTTGTGTTTTGATTCTTATAGAAGAATTTTAAAGGATAACTGATTCCCTAGATCCACACAGCTGTAGGTTTTTCTATTGAGGTGGTCAGTGAAAGTGGCAACTACACTGTTGGTCGTTTTTTTTTTAAGCTGTAGATGAATGATTTAAACTTGGAAAAGGACAAAAGTTTTTTTTCATGTGGGCCACTAAATGACATCAGAAAATAAACAAAATAAAATTCTTAAACTACTGCCAGCTGAAGGTAGAGTTCTGAACCAGTTAAATACCTGAGAAAGCTGCATTTTATTTGCAGGAGCGTCTATAACATCCAAAATGTCAGTTATCTCCTCTGATTCTTATAGAATCATAGAATAGTTTGGGTTGGAAGGGACCTTTAAAGGTCATCTAGACCAGCCCCCTGCAATGAGCAGCGACATCTTCAACTATGTAGGTTCCACAAAAATTCCATTCATGTTCTTCTCCCCAGGCAGGCTTTCACTAGATCAAATGAAGTTAACAGGCAGCAGATTTAAAACAAACTGAATTAGGTATTTCTCCACACAGTGAGAAGTTTAAACTCCGCAACTTATGGTTAGAAGATGATATGGATGCCAGAAGTTGACATGGCTTCAATAAAGCAACCATGAAAGAACATCTCACTCAGAGCTATTAAAAACAGAGTTACATGAAGTTCAGGACATCTGAGAATTGCGGATTGCTGGGGCTGTGAGGCTATCAAGGAGGTACCACGCTCTGCTTCTGTCTCATTCTCTTCCCATGTATTTGCTGTTGGCTGCTGTCAGAGAGTTTAGAGAGGGAACCTCCACCTGACATTATACAGCTGTTCTTATACTGTCAAATAGCACACTAGTTTTACTTCTGAGCTATCAGTAACTGAATGTAACGGTTGATCTTGTGGATAAACAAAATAGTTGCTTTCTAAAACTACTTTTAAAGACATTTCTATTTTCTTCCAGTGAGTAATCTTGTTCTACTTCTTGGAGTTATGATCAGTTTACATATGTGATCAAGTCACAGCTAATAGTGATGTGTTTTTTAGCTGTTTAACACAGGCATCTACTCTTAATTTGTGTATGCGTTCTTTTTCTCTGACAGTGCTTGTGTATTGAATAGCTAGACTTCAGAATTGGTTCTGCTGAGTTTATAAGTGTGACGTAGGAGAAGGTGTAAGAATTTCTTGCTTGAGCACTCGGCAGAGAATTCTTTGCTATAGGAGACCTTCATATTTTTAGGCAGTGCTTTAACAGGGATCAGTTAGAGGTCTGTGTTGTTTATTGTGCTGTTATGTTAGCATACTTGGTCTGGTATGAGTTGATACCAAGACAGTGTGCTGTATTTGTAAGAGTGCAGTGTTACTCAAGATTTGACACAAGAAAGAACTGATGTAGGGCACTTTTCACAATAGAGAGCTGAAACTAGAAGTATGAAAGGAATAATTGATCTAATGTGTTTTATGATTCTAGAAGAAACATAGTGGCATTTGTACCAGAAGGCAGTGAATCCTTTATCATCAGTGGACAGTCAGTACATGAAAATCCATGGCAAAAATGAGATATACAGATGTATAACAGTGATCTTTTTACAGTGGTGACTCACACCAGGCTATTTCAGCAGGCAAGTTATGACCCTTGAATGCCACGAAGGACTCTTGAAGAAGACAGTATGAGGCAAAAAAAAGATTGTATCTTTACGTTTTGTATGTGTAACATTTTTCCATCAAACTCTTGAAATGCCTACTCCACAATTTTTATAAAACTGTCATTGGTAAAGGCACGAAGCTATGCTTTGGTTTTGGTGGTGGGTTTTTTATTTGTGTTGTTTGTGTGTGTGCGTGGCTTTTGTGTTGGTTTTTTTTTAATGGCTTCTTGAAGAGTTTGAAAAATACTATGCTGTTGCCCACAGATACTTATTAATTTCAGCAGCTCTTACCTGTTCCTGCAAAACACTTTGCCAAATTATGTGTAATTATATTCAGTAATAAGGTATATGTTATGTCTGATGATCTGGCTCATTTGTGACCTCTGTGTTTGATTGGTTCAGCATTTGTGCCTGGGCAAGTGAGTACTCGAGCAGTATTGGGTAATTCTGTAGGAAAACCTGTTCTGTTAGTCTTCAGGTGTAGAGGCCTTTCAAAGCTGTGTTCCTCGGGAAAGTCCGAGGTCAATGTGGTGAGACTGATATATAGAGACTTGTTTCTGATACGACAGACCCATCATAGTGGTCTACCTACTGCTGGGGATCAAAAATAGTTTCAGGTCTTAGTATTACCATGTCCTGGGTGTGATGGTGCATCAAACTGTTACAAGTCGCAAAGTACATTTCTCTCAGCTTTCAGGTAACATCTTTTTCCAAAAGAAATGCCACTGCTTCAGGGTGTCACAACCTCTTTTACTCATTTTCCACATTCCATTCCCGTTGTTAAAATGCGGACTCCAGGTCCCAGTTCTCCTCTTGGGAGGTGAATTTGTCAGTTCATGCTTGGCATGACATAGGTGAAAGTCATTTGAACCATTCACAGCAGAATCTAGCCTGGCATCTTTCTGCTGTTATTGCCAGTAAAAAGTTACTGAGGTCTGTGCATGGCACTTGAGCCTGGCAGTGGGTGGTATAATGAATGTATGGATAAGCAGAATTAATTCCAGGCAAGTTTTTAAGGAACAGTTGGAAAAGTCCGTAATGATTTTGCATTAGTTCTTGCCAGAAACCATGACAAGGCTATAGTAAAATATCTTTTTATTTCTATTTAGCGTGAATATGAAAGACATACACTGTAGATCTTTAAATTTATTTCCAAAGGAAGATGCTGTTTTGGCTCTCGTGGTTTCTTAAATAACTCGCAGACTAACAGTCAGTTGAGAGGTTTGCCTGGAGGAAGTGGTGCTGTATATCTGCCTTGCCCTGGACGGGCATGAATTCTGTAAATGTGAAATGGTCTGCTTATTTTACTTTACGGATGAATTGGTCTCTTCAGTTCAAGACCAGTGACAGTCAGTGGGTCTCTCCATGGCGAGCTCCTGGAAGGCTACGGCCAAGATTTGGAGGTGGTAGTTAATTAGTGGCTTCCAGAAGCTCCTTTGCTCTGCTGTGAGCTGTGTTGCAGATGGCCTGCACAGGGTAGTTAAGGGCATGGCTCCCTAATTCTTCACAGGATTGATGCTGACTAAGTATTATTTATATAAACATTAAGAACTCTAAAAAATGGTGTGGAACAAATATTTATACTATCAGATGAAATCTTTGATTTCCCTGATTGGAGGAATTTGCATGGCGCCAAGCACTGAGTATTAAAGAACAAGATTAGAAAAATACTAGGGTTGGCGTGTTTTCTATAAAATAATTATATTTCTAAAATAGATATATCCTTTCTCTTGTTTGTACTTTTCTTGTTATTGTGAAAGTACACACTGTTTTCCTTTAGCACCTGACACTCCTTTCATGCATTTCTTGCAGTCCCGGTAGAGCTCATAAAACTAGCCCTTTGTCCAAGAATTTTGCTTGCTTCTCATTTCCTTCTTCAAATTTAATTAGCTCCAAAGAGTCTGAAACTTTGAAAAGAAAACAGCGACTTATTTTGAGAAGGAGTAGAATATTTGCCCCCTTTTTACCTTGTCCTCCATCCAGGTTTCCCCTGCCAGACTATCTTGGCTGATGCTGGCTGCCTGTCGCAGTCAGTGAAACCATCTGTGGCCATGTGTTCGGCCAACATTCAGTCATCTCGTATTAGCTGGCAGGTAGCTTGCTTCTGCCCTGGTGGCCATTTTATATCATTTCTCTACGTGCCACCTGCATGTGCGCTTTAGATATTGCACTGGGCTGTGGCTCAGCAGTTGAGGGTTGGCTTGCCACATGACTTCAAGTCTTCCTTTTCCATATTTTCCTCTAGCTGTGAGGTTTGGGACTTAGTTCTTGCTGAGCGTGAGGGAGATGGAGTGGAAAGGTGCTTTTACAGCACGTTTGTGCCTCTCCATATTTGTGGGCTGGCTGGGGACTTACCTAGATCCTGACTTAGACTAGATTGCAGGGTTTTCTCTGGTTTATGCTAAGCCACATATTTTTCCAAGGGGTTATCAGAGAGGGAGGGGACCCAGCCGTACTCCTGAGTCTCTGCAGTCTTCTGGGATGCTGCTGTATTCTGGAACTGATGTGTGCATTCAGGGTGGGAAGCGGGAGGGGCATATGTGGTACCAGTCTTTGCTGGTTACATAAATTTTCGTGACCCTTAGGCTGCTGTTATACCCTGACATCCTTTGTAAACCCTTTATTCAGACCTTTCGAGTCTCACATGTTGAGAATGAAACTTGCACAGTTGACTTCTGCCTCCTTTCCTGCCATTACATGTGCATATAATTCTTTTCTCATGTCATGGGGCATAAATGAGCTAGATACATCATAGTAGGACAAACTATCTATCTCGCTGTGCGCTCAGAGGAGCCCTGCTAGGCATACAGCTCTGCACCTCTGCCTTCCCAGGGCTTCACAGTTTCCTCCCTTCACACCTCATGGGCTCGTCTTGAGGTCTCATACTTTGGGATGGAAAAAAAATTCAGGATACGTTGCAAAGATAAACAGATACCTGGAATTGTGATGGGTGTTTATTCTGCTGGAGATCTTTTTGGAAACTTTAAAACAGCTACAGGACCTTTTATTTATTTTTGTTTGTTTGTTTCAGAGGGAGGTATAGGAAAATCTATATTCCTAGCTGTTTATTAGCTGTTTGAATTAGGAGGAAGATGATCAAATATGAAGGGACCGGGTTGCTTTGTGCTGCTCCATTAGTGAGTAGAGATTGATACCTATCTGGCTGGCTTCTTTGGTGAGGAGATAGGAGTGTCTTCTGTGACACCTCCCTACATGCACAAGCGAAATAGCTAAATCTGCCCTCGGGGGCACATAGGCATTTTTTAAAATTCTACTGGTTTTCCCTGCCCGTATGGAAAATGTCAGCCAGAGCAAATCCTTGAGTCCATCATTTCTTACAGTGTTGAAGCCTCTTCACTTTTATTCCGTGCATTTTAGCCTGAACCAAATAGGCCTTGGGACAGGAAGGCCAACAGCCAGCTTAGAATAATCTTAGCACCATTTATATTCTTCAATTGTACCAGATTATATCATCTGTTCCCAAAGCGCTCCCTAACTTAAAGAAACGTAAAATAAATTCCACCCTTCTTTCAAATAATCGTGTTTTGCTCACTTACTGCTTGTCACCATCAAGTAATCCTCAAGCTGCTTCTAGCCTTCCAAGAGAAACAGGGCTAACCAGCTGTGAATTTCTAATGTAGAACACGAGTTGCGTTTTACCAAAACTTCATGAATGCAAAATATTCTGGCCGTTGTTATAAAAAATATTTTTAATAAGGAACAAATCACGTGAAAAGTTCTGAAATTGCTATTTTCATATGACTTAAGGATTCCTTCTTCAATGTAGCGTCTGTCCTGTACAGGTTCTGTTGAAATCAAAATGATGGCATATGTTCATGTATCACATGGCATGAGGCAGGAGCATGGGCACGGGTTTTACACATTTAGTAGGCATACGAGGTGAAAAATTACCGGCATAGCTAGTTGGGCTTGCATAGTAATGAAACACAGTCATAGATGTGGCAAGTTTTTGCAAAACAAGACTGTTGTTGCTGTCATTAAGTCCCAAAGCATGAAACAATGGGAAGCCTGGATATAGAGCAAGCCCATCTAAATGGGATTTTTGGTTGGGCTGATGTTCACTGAAATATTGTTTAAAAGTTCCTTTGTACCTAATAAATGATTTGTTGCGTAGCCCCAGCTTTGTCCTTCTAGGCTGTGTCCAAACAGCCCAGTGCTCCTTTTGCATGATTGAAGGAGCACATCTTGCAAAGGGGAAAGCCCAAGAGTTGAAGACAGCCATTTTTTCAGTTGTCATGGTTAACAGAAAGGTTTCCTTTTCCATGTGTTTTTATTTTTTACTGAAACATGAGAGTCAGGTATCAGCTAAGTGTGAGTGTATTTAGAAATTGAGTGTTGTAAAAGTCGCTACATGGTCTTTCATAATGTAAATATTGCTGCTGGGTAACGAAGATATTTGCAAAGCGACCCAGAGTACATCTACAGAGTTGCTGTCTCTAGAAGCCACGCTACTCCTGAGAAGAAAATGTACAAACTTTGGGAATCAGAAACCTCTTGACAAATAATTATAAGTCTCTCCAGTGACTTCTGCTACCTGCTACCAGCAGGAAGATTTTAAACATCCACTGACTGTACCTCTGAGGCAGTATAGAGTGACATATGCATCAGATTTGGGTTTTAAAACTACTGATATTCGCATTTAACCAAAACAGACTTAATTCAATCTTGAAAAATGAATACAGCGCAAAATTTTTTTCTTGTGAGGTAATGTCTTTTCCAAGGCTATATTTTGTGTGCGGATCATTGAATACTAATACTAATTCATCCTGCCACAACGGAGGAGTGAATGTCTGTGTGCTAAAGAAATGTGGTCTGTGCCAGGTGCAGTACGGTATCTGTCCTCTATGCTTTCCTCATCCCCACCCCAGGTTATTCCTCTCCCTGTCCAGACGTGGGATATGAATGACTGGAAAAGGAGAGGTGGTGCTTAGTAAGCAGAATAGATCCTGCTCTCTGGTGGCTGTAGCCAAAGTAAACAAACTGGAGTAATTGCCACCACAGGCGTTTTACAGTAGATCTGCATTTTTATTGATGTTGTTATTAAACTGCTATAAATGTTGTAGGCTGCTGTTGGAGAAGAAATTCCCCCTTCCCCCAACTTCTCAGTTGCTGTCTGTCACTAAATGCTATTAAGTTTATCATCTAGCAAAATCAGACAATGCAGGAAGCAGTCTGAATGTTAATGTTAACCTATAATAGGTTTTAAATAGCTATAAAGAAAAATTAGACTGCAGTGGGACAGGAAGGCTAGTTTACCTTAACATAAAATAAAGGAGGACATGTTGTCCTGATTTACTTAAATGTAGCTATTATGTGCTCTTTAGGGAGGAAACTGGTGTACCAAAGCTTATACAGGCAGGAAAAATGTCCTTTACCTCACTCTGTACAAATGACATAAAGGTTCTTGCTTTAATTAAAGAGTAAATCCATGGGTGCTGCGTGTGTGTATTAGTGCAGATGTCACCCTGGCCACTTTTTATATTAATTCCTTGTAGGATAACAATAGAGCTGTAAAAAAGAGTTTTATGAAATGTGCTACATATTGTTTGGGTTTGAGTGTTGTGCTTTTTTCCGATGATATGAATTATTTTTGCAGTGGAAACACGAGTGTAATGAAAATGGATCATCTGTCATTTGGGAGTTCCTATACTGTCTGGGCTGGCCTAAAACTTTCACAAAAGTGTGTGGAAAAGTCATGCGTGAGCCCAGCTCACTTCCTCCAGCCCTCTCTGTGTGCTTCCAAGCTCCTCTCAGCCGGCAGCTCCTGGCACGCTCTTCATAGAATCCAAATCGTGTAGGTTGGAAGGGACCTTTAAGGTCATCGGGTCCAGCCATCAACCTAACACTGCCAAAACCAACACTAAGCCATGTCCCTAAGCACCATGTCTACACGTCTTTTAAATACCTCCAGGGATGGGGATTCCACTACATCCCTGGATAATGGTTGCTCAGTTTTGGATAATGTGCAAGGACTTGAAATGTAACCACAACAGAAAATGTGTGGATTCCTTAATGTATAGGGAGGCGAACTGTGTAGGGAAGTCAAGAACAGGTCACAGATACATGATGAAATCCCAGTGCTGAAGGAGATATTAGTCTAGTTTTCTATGGTTGCTCTGAAATTTTGGAGAAGGTTATGGTTAATGATATGTCTGCTCAGAACCCTTATAATGCTAATTTGTAATAGGTATTGTTGGAGACTGGCAGAGGGTTGGTTACTGGGAGCTCCAAGTGCCTCATTTTGCTCCTTTGGGACATCTGAATTGTGAACGTCATGGGACGAGCACAGTTCAGGATGGGAGAGCTCTGCCTTCGATCCGTTAAATCTTGGAGGCACTCTAGGCTGGGTCTGAGCATTTGCTTTGGTTGTGGTCTGTTTGGGAGTTTTATATGTATTTTGTTAAGGCAGAATTTTACTTGCTCTTTCTGTACCTTGTGAAAAACAAAAACCTGAAGATCTAAAAGTTCACAGTTTAAGCACAGTTTTAATACATTTTATTAAAATCATTACGCAATTGAGTGCCAACTCATACTAACCAGTCCTAATACATCTTAAGCCAAGTCTAAGAATTCAGTTAATTAATTTATTCTTTTAAAAAAATCAAGTTAAGAATTGTATCATGATAAATCAGGCTTATTGCTTGGGTCAGTCTCCTTAAAGGAAAATCAGATAATTACCTACAGTCTCAAAGAAAGCTTCTGAACCAATTTTAAGTATTTATTCAGAACTGTATTCTTCCTGACAGATAAAGCTATTTAGCTAATTGGTTTCCTTCTTTTGCTGGCAGTATCCGGCATTGCACACATCGCACTAGCTTCCTTATTATTAGTAACAAGATGCTAAATTCAATGTTTGGGTATCTGGAGGAAATTTAGGATCTATGGTATAGGGAGGTTAGACTATATGGTTTGATCGTCTCTTCTGGCCTGTGGCATAGGTACAATCCACCTTAGATTTTTGTCTTCAGCCACAATAGCCCACAAAGGGATATGGGAACCTGCTGGAGCCGTTCGTCCCAGGGTCTGCATCTTCTAACCCGAGGGGACCTTACTATTTCTTGAGACATCCAGATTAATTAGACTTTAATTTAGACTCTTAACTTTAAAATTAATATGAAACAAAGGTTACGCAGAAATCAAATGGGGTAATTTCTAGTTTTGTAGGACTTCTGAACTTAGAAGACATTAAAAAAAAAGATTTAGTGATTCTCTAGGCTTTTTGCATCTTCCCAGTGTTGTTTCTAGTGCTTTTCCTGTTGAGTTTTATGTTTGTTCATACATACTGCACCAAGAATGACTTAAACTTACAACTGGATTCCAATTTAAAATGTTTGTTTGCTCTCTAGTCTTTAGACAGATAGAGAGGCCAACCTTGAGGCAGGGTCAGATTGTGAATGATATTGACATACCATCGCCTTTTGTTTCTAAGCTTCAAAATGTAGGCACGTTCTTCCAAGTGCTAGCAAAATGAAAGCAGGACTGAAATACACTTGGGATTACATACAAAGCAAACTTTATTCACCCAAACCTACAGAGGGAGGAATGCAAGAAAAAAAAATTCCAAGGGTTTTGCTCCTAAATCTGCGAAATTTTGAAAATTTAATTTTGTGAAGATAAAAGGTACGAAACCCCTTTAAAACTGTAATACTTCCAGTAATTTGTTAGCAGTGACCAAGTGAATAGCAATAAAGAGTAGAGTTTTAGTAGTAGATTAATCCATAAATAGTTTAATTCTAAAAAAAAAAAGTCTCCCAAAGGCATGCTATTAGGGTCAACGGAGTTGGAAAGTCAGGGAAACTCAGACAAGCCAGTATCTGCTCTCAATTACACTGACGTGAATTGGCATCAACTCCATTGAAGGGAATAGTTTAGTACTGGTAATATGCTGTAGCAAAACTTCACTCACTGACAGCCGGTCGTTCTTTGTATCGCTCCGTTGATTTGACTTAGCTTTATGTAGGATGGATGTGGCTTCTTATTGTTTTGGAAAATGTTGTCTATTTTTTTTTTTTTTACTTCAGTGGAAGAAAAATACGGCACAGGCAAATTGCTGACAATTTTAGTGTTTTTAAAGAAGGACCTTCATGGTAAAAATGAAGTAGAATGTAACCAAATAGAATGATATTGATGCAAAATGAGCTGCCCTAGTGCAAATAAACCTAAACTTTTTTTTTTTATTCAACTTAAGATGTTAGGAAGTAATTGTCAGTGAGCTTGTTTTTTGAGATAGTGTACATTATGTGTCCAGTATACAAATATACCTCTATTAAGGTTTTGTCTTTAAAATACTAATGGTTTTAGTAAGCATTTCATCCAGTGTCCACTGTTAAGTAATCTGCTCAATAAGTTTGTTTTTGAAATCAGATTATTTAAAATTGCAGGTTTTTAGTTATTCAAGAAGTGGCTTTCAGATCAGTGCCAATTTTTGTGAATAGGGCAGGTTTCAGGTTGGGATACTCCATCCAGCTCCTTAGTGATGCTGCACCAAGTGTTAAGAAAGCTTGGGAAGTGGCGGGAGGAAATAAAGGGATTCTGTGTGGCAGAAAGAAAAGCGGATGAGGAGAATGTGATTTGACCTGAGTCCTCACATACATAGTTGGTAGTAAATGCAGTTTTGAAAAAAATACAGCCATGTGTAACTCTGACAATAGGTGAAATTTTGTTTTATTTTTCTTTGCAATGTAGTCAGGGAAGAGCCAAATTCTTCTGTTTATATAGCTGTATTACAACAAAAGGAACTCTTGCATATTTCTTGTATCCATTTTAAAAAAAAAAAAGTAATAAAAAGAACAATGATAAAATGCTCAAGAAAGAAACATCAGGCATTTCATAGTTAATTGTACTGCCAGGTCTTTCAGCAGCGTATGAGGTATCTGTGTTCTGACTGAAATAAACAAAGTAGACTGTGTAAATCAATTAGTTATGTGCTTACTTCATTCCAAGAGCCCGTTTCCAGGCTGAAATAAATTTAACTAACAGATCTGCGTGTACTTTTGGTCACTAACTAACAACTTTATGTGCCAGCTGTTTGCTTATGATAATTGACAGTGGTAATAATCTTCTGAATTCCATCCCTCTGTGAGAATTTATGGATTTTTAATTTTTTTTTTAGTCTACAGCTTATCAGCTTGTATTGCTGTATTTAATTTGCTTTCTCTAAGTTACTTTTGAAGAAATGCACAGCGAACTCATGAAAAACTATTAGAACCGAAATGAAGCAACCAGCAATACCTTCAAATTAATTGTACAATTTCTTCTAGAAGCTGGGATGGATGAGAAAAAAGTGATGTGTTTATTGCCATTTTTTTTAACATTTAGAAATTATTCTTCTTTGTGATACTTAAATAGACATTGGTGTGATAGAAACCCCAACTGCTTAGTTTAGTAAGATTAGTTTACTAAATAAGATTAGTTGATAAGTTTAAAACTTTTTTACAGTTTAAATGCATTTTTAGTGTTCTTGTGAAAGGTTATTTAGCTGCTGTGTCGGTCATCTTGCCATGGTAATTTGATATTACTCTTGAAACAGCTATTCTTTAGAAATGAATTCCTAGACTAACATGAAATGGGAAAAAGAATGTTTGATTGAAATTATTAATTTTACTGCCATGGTAAAACGGAAATTAGTTGGATTTTTATAGATTGTATTCTTCAGGATACTTGAACTTTTTAGTTTTTCAGTAGGTAATGTAAAGTCTTTCTAAAATTTATATCAAAATGAGATTCAGAAGGAGCAAAAAGAAAATACAGAACTCCCAGCTTAAAGCTGCTGCAGAGGACAAGCATTTAATTTAATTTATTTTCAAGAGTTAGCAACTTTTTAAAATACTATATTCACTTTGATGGATTTAGGTTAGAATAGGACATGTTTCTGGATCAGGCATACCTCCAGCTGTAGGCTTTCTTCAGTCTGCAGGGAGATGATTGCCCTTCAGAAGTCCGTTAAAAGCTCAGCATGTCATAGCATTTTCCAGAAAAACATTGTTTGAGGAGACAAAATTAGAGTAGTAATACTTGTGTTTTTAGTGCATGCTGTCTTTAAGGTAGCAGAAGGTACAGCAAACATTTAAACGGAAAAAGAACTTTGGGTGTGCTGCTGAAACTACGTCTGCCTTGCTCAGCCTGATGCCCTGTTTCTCTTGCCTGCTACGGAAAAGGTGCCTCCGCTTTCCACAGCGGAGACTTCACTTATCTGTTTCCAACTTGTGGAATCCTGAATGTCAGGTGGAAATTGACATCAGATTGTCAAATAATTTAGGCTGGAAGGGACCACAGGACATCTTCTGGTCTAAGCCCAGTCAATGCGGAGCTAACTTTGTAGTTAAATGCAACTTAGAAGTCAGTTGCAGTGGCCCTGGGCCTTTTCCAAGTGAATCTTGAATAGCTCTAAGGATGGAGGTTTCATAGCAAGGCAACTTGTTCCGCTGTGTGACAACCTTTCTGTAAGAGGTGTTTTTTTTTTTCCCCCATGATACTTGATAGTAATTTCTGCTTTGCCCTCTCGCAACTTGGGTCCATTGCCCTCTGTCCCCTGAGAAGAGTCTGTCCTTGCTTTCTTGTACCTGGCGCACTCCTTTGGCTGCCACAACACGACAGTGCGTGTGCTGTATTCCTTCTGCCTGCCTGCATTGGAAAGGGTGGTGAAGGTTGAGTGAGTTAATGTCTGCACAGTGTTTCAAACATCTGCAGTACTTCATAAATAGAGATTATTTAGCCGCTGTGTCGGTCATCTTGCCATGGTAATTTGATATTACTCTTGAAACAGCTATTCTTTAGAAATGAATTCCTAGACTAACATGAGATGGGAAGGAATGTAACGTACTTTTCTGTGTAAAATGGAAAGCACACAGCAGCAGCCACGTGAATTGCATCAACATCAAATTGTTGCGCTGCCAGCATTGTGTATATCACCGCTCTGTAAATTATTTTACACTTCCATCCCAAATCTTTGGTACCCCTGGAGCTGTTGCTGAATCTTTTCCAATTATCCAGAACCTTGTAACTTAATACACCCAAGTTGTAAAAAATGGCTGTAAAATGTAGGTTTAATAAAGAATTACATAAATAAGGAGTAGTGAAAGGTGCCCGAAACCTGATATTCTGGCTAGACACTAGAAAAGATGCTGGAATTCAGTTTGGTAATGAGTTTGTAGACTGAGATTAGCAAAACCATTTCCCAGACACTCTGGGAAAGCAAACTCATTTAGCCATTAAGAGTGTTATGGCTGCTGAAGTAAAAACATGGATGTCAGCGACTGGAAAAACAACTTGTGGCTAATGATCTGAATGTTAAAGCTGTTAAACATGCACAATATATATGAAAAGGGTGGAATATTACTTTCTCATTGCCTCTACATTCGGTATGCGTTTGTTAACATGTTAATTAAATTGCAGTGCACTGCCCCTATAACATTAGCAGATATAAGAGCACTGAAAGCCTTTTGCCAGACCATAACAACTGAAGCTAAAAGTTACATTTACCGTATACAGGCATTTTCCTATATCAGAACCTTATTTTATATGTATAAAAAATTCAGTACTGAATTCAGTCTCTTTACATTGTATTTTGGATTCAAGCATCCAAAAATCAGGAAAGGAACTGAGACTTGCCTAAAAGCCTTGTGCTGACTTAAATGCTACAGGATATTGAAAAATCAGAATTTTCAGGGTATGAATAACTCTGATGTTTCAATCTTGGTTTTCTTCCAGAAGTGGAAAGAAAAGTCAAGAGTAGGTTCTGATCTACTGACTTTCTCAAAGAATATGTTTGGTTTTGTTTTGCTTGCATACTGCCCAGCACTCGTAAGACTGACGCTCCACCAATTCTGAAAGGGGGAATATCCAGTCTCTGAGACAGGAAAAAAAATCACGGAAAAGAAGTCTGAAACTATCATAAAAACAATGAAAACTTTTCTTCTCCAGGAGAAGTCTTAATGATTCCATCTTTGTCAGCTCAGAACCTGGAAGGCTCTTTGAGTACAGTTACCTCCAGGGCTTCTGTGTTTCTGCCTCTGAACTTTGTGGAAGAGTTACCACAAATGTTCGTTGCCCCAGTCAGGATGCTTATGGCCTTCAGACTCCCTGCAGTCATCTGTGACTTTTTATGACCTAATGCCACCATCATCAAGGCAGTCTGTATGGCAAAGCTGTCCTAGGTTGAGGACCCCAAGAGTCCTGGGCTCTTTGATTCGAGGCTCCTCTAAGTGGTGATGCTGACTTAGAGCTGTGAACCTGAAAGAAGCGTAGGGATTCCCATTTCTGGCTTACTAAGGAAACTAGCAAGAAATCAGGCAAGCTGCTGATATTCCCCCGCTTATTTTTTTATTTCTATTTATTGTTTCATTATTTTATTTATTTTTTTTTTTTAGAAAAAGTAATTTTTTCCACTCAGGACTTTTTTCATAACAAAACTCTGAATACTTACCTGTAGGTGAGGCTAGGAGGAAAAATTTCAGATGCGCTGCTTTTCTTTTAGAAATGATCTGAAGCCCTTTTTAGCTCCCAAGTACAGCGGGCATGTACATTTCTTCTATGTCAGCATGAAAGGAAGGATGTTGGCCATGATTCCTATGTTAATCTGCAGTTAAGAGACTCTGGTTTTCTTATTAGCAGTTACAGTCTGTGATCTGGCCATGCCTCCCATGGAAGAATTACAGGTGTGTTATGATTCATCTCCATTTCCCATTTGTAGGAGTTATTTGATACACGATACTGTACGTTCCTCTTTAGTCCCTTTATGTATTGGTTTGTGCCATTCTTTGATTTGTGAATAGGAACAACCAAAATGTCCATTTCCTAATTTTTCACAAGTATAGACGACACAATATAATATGTGTTTGTGATAGGGCTACATTAACATCTTGATTTTTCTTCTTAAGGATTTTATTCTAAAATTAACCTCTGGATTTGAAAATGTGTGATCCACAGCCAAAAAATGTGTTTTGCCGTCTGGATAAAATAATTCAAACCTGAAATGTCATAGTCGAAATAGCGTACTTGTCTCTTCACACTAGCTGGAGAATCAAATCCTGGCTTTAGTCAAAATGAAAATGGATTTGCTTTTTCACAAATTTGTCACATAATTTGATATGATTAACCGGTTCTTTTCTAAGGAAGTCTTGGAGTGGGACTGCTCACCTTCAGGGCTAAAATCAGGGCAGATTGATATCTGTTGGGAGATTTGTAAGGTATGCCAGCATCAATCCCTTCCTCACTATTTCTGGCTCCAGAACTGATAGATTTATTTTTTTTTTGTGTCAAATGTAAAAGAAACTTGAATACAGTGTTGAAGTTAATGGATCTGCGCCAGCTTAACAGCAGCTGAAGATCTGGCATAGATTTTACCTAGAAATACAGGAAGCATAGATGAAGACAGGATCTGTGCTGCTAAATATAGGCTGTCCTGAGAGTTCTAGGTCTAAATTTCTGTTTAGGCCATGAAGCAAAAATAACAGGTTGCAATATTTTTTTACCGAAACTATCCACTGAAATCAATAAACACTTCTAATGTTCAAGAAACACAGGATCGAAGAGCTTTTATTTTAAATTATCTTAAGATAAATTTCTGGAAAGAGGAGCACTGCTTCTAGGCAGCAACATCTATCTGTAGATATATTTTATATCCGCTTACATGTATAAAAATATATGCCTGTGTAAGTGAGACGTACTCCTACAGACGTCCACATGTGTATAAAACATTTGCAGCTTAGGCACAGATAGGCATGATTTGCAAATGTTGAGGTACAGAACTGAAATAACAGAATTTTCTTTATAGACAGTTTTATCGCATCTCTTTACATAAAATTTTAAAAACAAGTGCTAATGTTGAAACTGGCTATTAACCAAAATGTTTGCTGTCAAATTAAGTGTTCCCATCTGAGATGATAAATGGAGGCTACATGGCTATAAGCTGTGGCTTATGAAAAATAATTCTTTGACATCTGGTTCTAACATCTGGTTTTATAATTGATGCTCCAAAGCAAATGGTATATGTACTTCAAGGGTTTGTTTTTAATTAATGTTCAAAAGTGTGTATTTCTGCATTGTGTAACTATCATACGGTTACAGAATTCTGAAAGAGAAGACTTCACGCCAATACCTGCAGTTATAAGCCCATATAAATAGTAGTGCTTTACCATTTAACACTGGGCAGCACCAAACAATGTCCAGGGAGAGAAACAGGAGGGGGTGATTTTAGCACCTGTTCAACGCCTGCCAAAACAATACTTAAGGGAATGCTCTTTTTCTACTCAGGATTGAAGAAAAATGAGGCTGGTAGTTTTATCATTACTGTTACCATTTTATTTCTATGTATTTAAGTTAAAGACAATAGGGAAACCTGTGTCGGAAGGTTGCCCAGGTCACTGAGCAGTAAGAGACTCTTACTTTGCTTTTCTGCCTTTCTACTGCCAGCGTGTTTAAAATTTTGAGCAATTTTAAAGATTCAAAATGGTCTTGCATCTTGGCAGTGCTTGCGCACAGGACTTCTCTCTGGACTAGTCTTAGCGACTGATCACTTACCTTCCTTCATGACATCTTCAGAATAGGTTCTGCAAGCCACATGCAAGCTCCTGGTGCATTTGGAAGATAATTTATGTCATCGTTGTACAGGTGAAGAGTTCTCACGACACATTTAGACATTAATTTTATTATTAATATTGCTGTAGTTTTTCTGCATTACAATAGCACCACAAGATCAACCCCCCAAACATGTGAAATGTTCCAGGCACATAGCAGGAGGTCCACTGCCTTGAAGAGTTTATAGGGAAAGCAGAAAAAGAAAGACAGAAAAACGCAAGAATAAATTGCCTGTTACAACCAGAGATACGCATACTTTCACTTCCCCCTTTTCTTCAATTAGTTATCACTGCATAGATGCAGTGATATTTGATGCAAGGTATTTGGAAGAATAAAACCAGATTTAATTTACACATGATGTATGTCACTTCAAAATGCATTTTCTACACAGGACACCTCTAATCTACCTCTTTATTTGTCGTTTGGTTTCAGATGGAGGTTGGAATTAAGGAATGAGGAAATTCTGAGGTCGGTTTAGGAACAATTTTTTTTTTTTATGCTTCAGAGGCAACACACAGAGTCAGGAAGAAATACTGCTTTCTTGATGTCCTCTTCCTGTCATCTTTGGTTTTATGACTTACTCGAAGTATTTTATGACTTATTCAAAGTACCCTTGATTAAAAGAGGAACACAAAAAGGCTGAGGAGGAAGGTAAGGCCAAAGGGGGCTGCCGGACCAGAAGGCAGTTAGAAGATGTAGTAACGTGGGAGCCCTGAAGGTTGTAGTGCTGCCTGTGCCGCAGAGAAGCGGCGGTGGGCGAGCCCTGCTGTGCTGCCTGACACGCTCTGCGGCATAAGCTCGTTTTATTGAGAGGCTGTGGGGAGTGTAGGTCCATACCTAGAGATGTCAATTGGCAAAGACCTGCCAAGACAACAGTGCTATTTGCAGTCGTATAAGGTGGTGATATTTACAACATCAGACGCTTTATTGCTGGCTCGGTATGGGATCAATGAAAAGTCTACTTTGATTATCAATTTGTGTATCCTTTAAATAACTGCTTTCCTCCTTTTAACTACACAATGTTTTCCTTAGTTTTCAGTGACCATGTTCTTACACAGCTTGGGCTCAGCCTGTGCTATAAATTTTGCTAGTTTTAGGTATATTGACTGGAAACCGGGAAGATCATGTCCTCCCCCTGCCTCCCTGTTACTAAGATCTTGTTGCCAGCAAAATGTCTTGAGTAGCTACATCTCAGCGGTGAAATAAGTCCTGTTGTTACCTTTGTTTACATCTTTATATGACTGGTGTAGCTATTCCAGCATGTTGTCTCTCGACGAGGGAGTCTCCTGGCATAGGTTTGTTGGCTGACTTACTCTGTAATGTAGAGATGCCTTAAGCCATTCTATTTTTCAGCAATAAAAAATGGCCACATTTTGAGAGCACGTTAAAACTGTCGTGACTACTCACACTGACAGACATATGTATTATAGATTAGAAAGCTTCTGTCTTTTCCTGTGTAAATTCCTCATCTTTGAATGTTTATTAGATCATATATTGAAAAGCTTAGTTTTTAAAAAACAAACGGGGTTTTTAGTAGTACTGAGATTTATCTCATAAAAGTCCATGTGCTGTTGTCATGTGGATTTATGGGGAGTAGCTTGATACTGAGGAAGATCTGTAAGTCAAGAAAAAAAACAGACAGGACAACCATGAAGATTTCATTTCAGTGAGGCTGGTCAGTGTTTTTTCTGATAGGTCCTTCCCCAGCTCCACAAACCAACCCAACAAATCGGAAAAGCTCTCAGGATTTCCACTAAATGTTGTGCTTCTACTAAGAACGATTTATATCCTTTGAGTTTTCCAGTGACTATGCTCTCCTCTTGTTGACTTTTATATTTTTGGCTTCTTCAGTGCACCTAAAAGCAGGGCTGGAAAAAAAGGGATGGTTTCAGAGAGTTTAACAAGGAAAGTGCTCTGTTGTGCTGCCAGCGGCTCTGAATAGTAGATATTGTTTCCCAGCTGTATGAAATATATACATTTTATTTTACAGTACACAAAGAGAAATTTTTCATAACTTTGCAGACAGACCAATTAAATGCAGTTCAGACTTGCTGGGTCAAGGATGGAGGTTACATGTTACTGTCAAAGTCTTGCTGGGAGTGACAAAAGCACTTCCTGAGTTTTTCTTCCTACTGAGGAAAGAAAACCCTTCCCTGAACCAATTTCAGTTGCTTTTCTTTACATTTATCAGGGTGATTACATCAAACTGGCACCTTGTCTCCAGCCAGACAAAAATGGCTATTGCAAGGTGAAAGTGCAAGAAGTCCTTTAGTAATTACCTTTAGGTAATTATAGAATGACCTGCCTATAAGTAACTAGTTCTTAATCCTCATTTCTCAGAGATGATTGAAGAATGCAGAAGAATAGAAAGTACCTCCTTTCTTGGGGGGGTTGCGTGTTGGGTTGTTTGATTGTTAAAAAATCCTGTGTAAGGTGCCCTTATTCTCCATGGGTTGTTTTTGAGAGATCAGCTTTGCTAGGATTATTGCAGAACATGTACCTTTTAAAATGGCTCTGCTTCTTGGGTATATCATAGGCCATTCTAGGTAGCAGGATCTTTCCAGTAAACTTTAGTAGAGGTATCAGTATATCATCAAATTAACAGTGCTACTTCTTTTTAATGGAGTATTGCCTTCAAGTGCAGGAGTACAGTATAATGACCGCTGAGTAGTTATCTTTACTGCTCTGTATTTTAAGAGAGAGGCTAAAGAAAAAGATCTATTTTTACTGATAATGTGATTACAAATTTCAAATTTACAGAGTTTGTAAACCTAACTTAAATAATAAGTCCAATAGGTGAAGTATATGCTGTAGGAAGAATTGCTTTCCAGTTGCATTTGAAGATCTTTTTAATCTCCATCCCCTCATCTCCAATTTTTGGTCATACTTTCTGTTCTCTGGTTAATTTAAAATCCTTTTTCATAGTCTGTTCTTTAATCCAAAGTACAGCTGACTGTAAATCTTGAAGAGTCTCATTTGCTTACAGCTCATGTAATATACAGACAATGCGAAAGGAAATATAAATTATTTTGGTAATAATCTGGCCTTCCTACCTCCCTGTTTAATCCAGTAGACCATATGTGTAGTTCTCTTTTAAGTCAATCCAAGAATATTTCAGAGAAAGAGAAAAGGAGGTCATAAAGCATCGTAAGACCTTGACTTCAAAATTATTTTCAAATTAGCCTGGTTCAGAACATAATGATAACCATGATAGGTTTCATCTGCCTACCGTGGACTCTAGAATAGAGGAACAAAAATTTTTTTGGTGTATTTGAAACCAAAAAGCCCTGACGTGGGTGCATAGTTGAGTGTGTGAGTAAGTATTATTCTGCATTTCAAATTGCTGAGGTTTTAGGTTGACAGCTGCAACCTATTATTCATTGCTTTCATTAAATATTGAAAGTTTATTTTACTATTGTAGTGAATTATTTGTTTAACTTTCAATCTTATTTCCTGTTAGGGTAATACGCAGGAAAACCCACTGCATTTCTCTGCAACCAGGCAGTGATCCTGCATCTCTTGAATTCAAATTTTGTGCTTCAGTTGCAAAACGATCCTTCCTAAGTTATGGCTGTTTTCTTCTTTTATCTTAATATTTTAGATGCCCTTTTTACCCAAAGGGAAGAACAGGTGTTATGATACATACACAAGTCCTTAGGGAGTTGTTTTATATCATATGCTGAAATAAGTATAATCCATTTCTGCTATATAATTAAACTCCATGTACAAAGTATTCATTGTTATCTGATAGAATTAAGAGTAATAAAAGGAATATGTAGGGTAAGCAACAGAGAATAATAACAAGTGGCTGACATGGTGGGGCAAAAGACTTAAATGAAATCTGCAAGCAGTGCGGTCAGCCTTAATGAGCTGAATAAGTAACTTTAAAATGGGTATTCCACAAATCGAAGATAAGGAAATCATGGGTTCATTTCATGTCTGTCTCTCTATATATTTATACCTTCTCGAAGCAGTCTCAGATAACTGGTTCCTGAAGTTGCTAGGTAAGATGTGTAGAATGTCAGTACTTAAATAATTTTCACTGAACTATCATGTCAGAAAAATTTGACCTTTTTAAAAGGACTGTTCAAAGTACATGCAATATAATTTTAGGTGGCTCAAGAAACAGTACTACTTAAGATTATTTCCTATGAGTTCAGCTGTTATTAGTGTATATATCAACTCATTTGCCCTTAAGCTAATTAAAATTCTAATGCTTTCCATTTTAATTTAAGAAAAAGAATATATTCTTTTCTGATGTGGAAGTATTACACTGGAAAATGTTACAGTTAGGTCCAGGTCCTTTTCTGTGTTTGTAGAGCACCTAATAGAGCAGAGCTCTGATTCTCATTAAGAACTCTGGACATTACCACAGTGAAAATAAATAATAACAAACCTTCCATTGACACAATGCTATTTTTATTCCCAATCTTACTCTATGTATTCTGTTATTCTTGTATGTTATCTGTATGCTATTGAAACATCATGACTGGATGTTTCCTGTCTTTGTGCGCAGCAGACAGAGGGAAGAAATCTTTCAGGAACTGGCTGTTGCTTCCTTCAAGGCTAATTAAAGCCCTGAGAGTAACAGGAGTTAAAGAAGCTTAGGGGGGTACACTGCCATCACACAATTGCTTTCACATCTAAAGCTATGTCTGTATTGCTCTCTTGCTGTAAACATTATGGTCGCTTCCCAGCAGACTTTCCCCACGAAGATTATCGGGCTATGCCTGAGAGAAGTAACTTTCAGAACAGCCACATCCCTGCATGTTTTGGGGAGCTTCCAATGACAGTATCTGAGCCCATCCTTAGGCTCAGTGTGCGAGCCCCTCGCGTATTGCCTATGCTAACAATATAGGTATGACGCCAGCTGAGAATTAGAGTGTTTCCCCAATGTTGCGTACATTCCTGTGCATAGAGCAGGGAGTTGGCAGAGGCGGGCCCTAGAGCCGCTCAGGGGATTTCACTTTGAAAGTTTATTTTTTCTCCATGGGAAACTCAGTTCGCTTACATCTAAACTGTTTTCAAAGAAAGGCTAGTTTTAAAGAGCGTCTGATAAAACATGTATTTTTGAGTATACTTGTATCTGTTTCAGAAGCAAAATAATCAGTATTGGAGGGCTGAAATGACTTTTTTCCTTTGGACTTGCAAACCGATCATAATGGAGATACCAGTTCAAAGTGGAAGCGCCTGTTTTCAAGATGAGCTGATGCAATTTTTATTAACCTAAACTAATGCCTCCACTTACACTGATGTTTTCATTCATTATCGTTTTCTAGATTTTGACTTTTATGAATGGAAAAGGAAGAAGTCTTGAACCCCCTTGCTAAGGAGAAAAACACCATCACTGCCTGCCTTGGGTTGGCCAAGTTGGAGCCACGTTCCCATCCTGCCTTCCATGGCACAGGTAACAGTAAGGGGTTTTGATGCAGGGCTACCTATTTAGCCATCAGCAGCTTTAAAATCCACCCTGCTGGCTCAGCATTCCTCTCCCTCTCACCCAACTGCGGCTGCTTCACCTGCACTTTTTCCTCCAACATTCGAAAAGCATTATTTATAACCCTCCCTGGAACATAAAGTAATGTCCGTTGGAAACCAAAGCAGTCAAGCTCGTCTGTAAGAACCCCTGAACATTTCCCTTTTGGACTCAACTGGAAAGTTAGTAAAAATGCTCTGTAGGGAACAATCCTACATCTGCATATGACTCAATGCAAATCTTTTCCTTCTTTAACTTCCGTTGTTCTCATTCTGTTTTGCTAAGGCATTTTAGTCTCAACTTTCTTCTAAACGAGGGATTCATAAAGATGAGAACTTACTGTAAAAGTGTTTAAGATTTTGAAAGCCCCTATCTGCTGTTGACCTCTAGATTTGATAGAACAAAGAAATTAATTCCTTTTGTATTTATTTAATATTTATAGTTATATTACTGCTTCACATAAATAGAAGATTTATCTAGAACCGAGGTCCAAAAAACACTGTTTAAAGAGTTTGTTTGTCGCATGCCTTGATGTTATAATAAGAGTAGACAGAGCTTGAGAGGGGAAACATGCATCTAGAAATGAAAAATTTGCTCTTGGTCAATTTATACATCCGCAGTCAAACAAAGGATTGATTTGTTGTCTTTGGTTCTTCTATTATTCAATGGGTTGAAAAAGTGGTAGCTAAATATTTTGAAAAAATTGTAAGAGAGTGTGACCTGTGCACACTGAGCAAGAGCACGTGAGTGTGTATTAATTGTTGAATGAACAGAAATTTTAGAAAATTGAGATTAATCTGGAAGGGAGTGTATAATCTTAGGCCATCCAAATAGGTGGTGTAGTGGCCAACAGCAGAGATTTTTTTGGATCAAAGTGTGCAAAGGAAAAGGCACTTAGAGGAGCAGTTGCAACAGCTGCAGGGATGTCTGGTGGGTGAAGCTGTGGTTTATAAAGCATCAGACAGTGCGGTGCTCCTGGGTCGGTTGTTCACCTCCAAAGCCTGAGTCTTTCGTTTTGTATTTGAAAATATTTGACAGCTTGAGCTAGAAACAAATTCCAAAAAGAAATTCAGTTTTGGGGTTACCTTGAAATAGAGTTGCTCATGAATAGTTATAAAAATAATAAGCCACCTGAATAATAATTAATTCAACAAAAAGGGTATGTTTTGTCCAAAAATATTGTAATTGCCGAAAAACTTTTGGTTTATCTGGTGTCTGATTTTTTTTTCTTCCTTTTCTTTCATTTTTCCACTGTACCATTGAAGAAAGGAAGAGGTTGAAGAACAAGCTAAAGAGAGCAAGGCCTAAACCCCATAACTATAACTTTAAAAATGAATTGTCTTTCTTAGCAATATTTGGTTCTGAAATAAGAAGAAACATCTGAAAATACCTGAACCGCATGTATGCAGTGATTCAATTTGAGTAATGTAATTGACTTTACTGTTGCTGTCTTCATTCAGATAAAATCAATATTAATTATTTCTAGAGATATGTCTGGCTAGATTAGATTTTAACAAAATAATGAAAGAAGGGCAACTATTAGTGTGTGGTAACTTTGACTTACTTTTAAAAGTAACATGCTTCAGGAGATGTGGAAAAAGAAGGAAAATGGAACTTACAGTAAAGGCAGTATGGCGTCCTTACAAGAGTAGGACTCAGCAGGAAAGGAGGAACTGATTAGGAAGAACAAGAACCAGAGAATGGAAAGGGAGTAACAAACAAGAAAGAATAAATGTTAATTGGAGCTCAGCACAAAATACTTATTTTATGTTTTGTGAAATTATCTGACTTTATAAAAATGCACCTGTATCTGTTTTAGGTTGACCCCAAGAGTGAAGCTTGGTGTGATCCTATTTAATTAAAACAAATAAAAAGCTAAATAAAATATAAGTCTTAAAATTTGCGGTCCCAAAGTTAGGAAAATTTTTGAGGTGGTGTGTGTTTGGGAATTTTTTGGTTAGGTTTTATTTTTGGTGTGTGTTTTTTATGTTTTTGTTCTGGAAATTTCCTGCCACAGCATAAAGAGAAGGAGGAACATTTGATGCTGTAGCTGCTTGATTCTGTATGATGGTACTAGAAATATTTAGTTCTCAAGCAGTTCTGGAAACAGAGGGTTTTAGTTTGTGTTCATGTTGAATAATCCCTTTGCTCATAAAGTAGACCTGTGGCTGCTGGAAAAAAGAAACTGGAATTAAGGGTCAGTAGTTTGCCTGGTCTCTCCTGTATTCCTTTGCCACAGGGAGGCACCCTTCTCTTCAGGTTGTGCCTTCTGAGCCGATCTGCAAAATACTAAAAAGTGTGGTTCTCTGATGTTTTAAAACCCAATGAGTGTATGTCTTCAAGCCAGTTGCGCTGCTTAAATTTTCAGTGATACTGAATGCAGTTCCCCCACTCTGCTGTGCTGAAGTATGTTTGTTCATCAATTTGGTATCACAGGGATATATATTTTACAATGAGAGACTGAATTAAACTGTTGGCGTTCTTATGCAGTTACACTTTACTATTAGTATTCCTAAAATCAGCAAGCTGATTTGTTCTCTCCCTCCCTAAAAAAAACAAACCCCAACACTGTCCCCAAGAAAACTGCCTGCCATCACGAAGGGAAAAAAGATCTGTGTGTGCTTGATGAATAGTTATCCCAGCAGACTTCTCAGGCTGAAATAGTTACATACAAAGAAAAATTACTGAAGTACATAAAATGGGTTTATTTCAGGAGTTTTGGCATGTATAGCTGGACTATGAATATATTCGGAAGTATAAAGACACTCAGTCTTTAAAATCTGTTTGAAGTTATCTTTTCAGATGTGCAAAAAAATTAATCATAGGGAACTGAATTTGTAGTGTGGAATATTAAGAGAGTTATAGGAGACTTGTTTAAAAAATTCCTGTTTGTTTTTTTAATTCTTTCTTCATCAAAGGTATTGTAGCGAGAAAATGTTCTCATGTCTGTCTTCTAATTGGGATACTCTACTGTAGTTGAAATGATGCTGTTTAATTTACAGGTGGTGTAATACTTACATCTTGCAGGGAGGTTATTTTATAGGCAGTTTCCTCGGGTCTTGTTAAGTGCTTTGAGTTGCTTTGGGGGGAAAAAAAAAGGCTAAGATTCATTAGTATGTGAGCTTTTCATTGTTGTGTTTTAAGTTCTATTCTTTTTCCTCTCCTGAGGGGAAAAAAAGATAAATATTTAATTTTGTTGGCAAAATGCTGTGAGGAGATGGAAGTAGTGCATTCCAGTGTGAAACTGTGAGGCTCTTATTTAAAAATGAAAATGATACTGTACCACTTTTAAAAGTGGTAAACTTTAACTGTACCACTTTAAAACTGTACCACTACTGTGCTTTCAAAATCCATTATACAAAACTATCACAGTAGTCGTCGTAGGGTTAGAGAATGCAAGTAGTAGCATGGATGGGAAACATCCTTTTCAGTTTTCAGGTTATTTTAGCGCAAGCTAAATTGAGGACAACTTCATGTTACGTGAGTGATGAAAAAAATCCTTGTTTTGTACTATCATCATTATGGTGCAGTGACAATTGAAGAAAATGTTAATTCTATGAGTGTGGGAACTAAAGTATTTGGAAAATAAGCTATAAAGTGTCAACACGGAACTGAGGTTGATGTTTGTGCTTTTTAAGATCAACCCTATGTGATCCATTGCTTATTTTTTACAGACGTCTTAATTGAAAAAAAAATGATGATTTCAAAGTCATGAAATACTTCTGGTGTGTTAAAAAAAAAAAAAAAAATAATAATAATCGCATCCAGCTGAAAATTCCCAGTAGAAGACTCCTCTTCACTCTTTTTCCAGGAATATGGTGGTATTTCCACTAACAAAACTGGTTTAACCTAAATGTACTCTTCCGGAGCCCTGAAAGTATGGCCTTTTTTTTGAGCACTTTATTAGTAAGTTTTAGTGCATCCTTTGTAATTTCTACCTTGGAGTGTTGGGTACTTACAAAACATTAACAAATTAAGTCCTCTGCTGCTGCAAGAGATGAATATTTTCAAAATCAGAAATGAAAAAGTGAATTTTCTGCTTTGTATCTGCTATCAGGCAACTAAGCCTTTGGTTTTCAGAGAAGACAGAGATTCAGAGTCAGTGGGAGTTGTAGGTAGTCAGCTTTTCAGAAAACAGCCTCCAATAAGTAGATACTCAGGAGATGTTAGCATTCACAATTGGGACCAGATTTTTAGAAGAACTCAGCCCTTGTTTAGGTGTCTAAATATATTGCTAGTCTTCCCAGAGCTTAGTGTGTTAAGTGTGGCAAGAGCTTCCAGCTGCAGAACATTACTGGAAATCTGACCTTTATTTAGGTGCCTAAATGTGTTCCGGTTGCTTCAGAAAGTCTGGCTTCGTGCATCTATATATAGGCATCCAATATGAGAGATAATATTTAAAAAAAATTGGCCTTCACTTTTTCCTGAAAAGCTATTACAAGTTAATTTCAAAAGTAAAAATAGAATTCAGACCTTCTAGTGCCATGTGCTAACTGTGATAGCCTACTTTGTGCAAAGAGCCAAAATCATTCAGCGTAAGAGCCTACATTTGGAAGAGTTGCAAAGCCACGGCTGACCTGAGCTTTTTCCAAGTCTCCTGGAGGAGAAGTCTCATCTGAGAGGAGCGGACAAGATGAAAGCGAGCTTTCTGTTCTCACAGTGGCACTGAATGGGAAAGGGAGGATCAGAAACAGGATTGTAACGCAATACATCTACTGGAGAACACCCAAAAGTAGTTCATGAAGTGATGATCTATCAAGCAGACCACAACGGAGTTTTACAGTAAGGCAGAAGTTGGCACTTACAGAGCAGGTGAAGCTTGACATCAGGTTGCAGTCCAGCAAAATACTCTGAATATGAGTAGCTTAACGGAATGCTCCAGACTGCTCTTTTGCAGAAAGGAAAGCAGGGGGACAACTTATGTGCTTGATTTGGCCCCCATGTCTTCATTTTAATTAATTTTCACCATCCTTTCATTCTTTCCCAGCATAGTTAATGTTTTATATCCCCCGTGCTTTATTGATGGTTTTTATTTGCATAATCTCCTCCTTGCTTAAAAACAAAATAAAAAGCTCATTTTCATTTCAAGAGTAACAAAAAGAATTTATTTAAGAGAAAATCCTAGAATTTGGTGCTCATCATTGTTCAGCCAGAAGAGACCTCTTTTCAAGTGAACCAACGCTATTGCAGCCTGAATTTACAAAGCTGCAGTTCCCAGGCAAGCACCACACTAAATTCAGCATCACCGTAATTTACAGTAGATTACTATTTTTCCTGTAAGAATATACCATGACATCTAAAGACGGAACAAAATGTCAAGTATAAAGTGAAACAATCCTATTATGCGGCTGTAAGAAATGTCTGCAACAGATCAAAATATTCAAGACTGGGGAACGGGGAGGGAGGAACGGAGTTCTGTGCTAAATTCTGCTGACAAGGACGATGAAATATAAACAAGAGAACTAACGTGTAACAATGTTTAATCCCACAAAGTCTAGTTCAGACTTCTCTCTAATTTCCTTTCTAGGTTCCAGCTAGGAGAATTCCCCTGAGACCCTGTTCTCACCAGTCGTCTATACCCAACATTGTATTTCCAAGAATTGCTTTTGGATCTTGGATTGAGAGATGTCATGTTAGTCTCGGAATAAGAAATCAGACCATCATTTTTCCTTTGCTGTTGAACTTGGATGAAATGGGAGCATCCATCTAACTGTTTCCTGACAGGAGTAAAGGGGTGGACCTAATCTTTCAGAATTTCTCTCTACGGATGTGTTTGCAAGTATCAGGTACAGCCTACCTGCTCACAGTTGTAGCTTGGTCTTTGTACACCAACCTCTTGATCGAGTCAATTGTTTTGCGTGATTCTCTGTAATAATGGTGATTTTCCTTTCGCTAGTAAAACATCCAGGAACAAATAAGACCTATATAGGGCTTAGCAAAAAAACCCGACACCCACAACTTCCTTGTTCAGTGATTTTTCAGGTCAGCGGTGACAGATATCATCAGTGACCACCTGGCTCCATAGCTGCTCTAACATCCGTATGGTGGTAGTATAGACATGTCAATAATAAGGAACCATGTGGTAATTTGGAGAAGTGTAGTAAGTCAGCTGGGCCGACAGGAGTATCTAAGCCATATAACCCAATATTGGGAAGAAACTGTAGAATAAACAAGGGTACCTCCCTTATTGAACTGGTAAGGAAGGGACAGATCTGGAAAATCAGCTTGGCCGTGGAGGACGAGAGACTAGCAGGAATTTGAAGAGACGAAGGATAGAGGTGGGGAAAGAAGTATCTACTCTGCAATTATGCAAGACTTCCTTGACTGAAGAATTAGCCAAATCTGTGTATAAGAAAAGAGAGAAGGGCAGAAAAGGAGAGGCTTGCATTCAAGGGGAATGTATGTTCCCTGGAATTCTGGTTTAAAGTGTGTCTCAGAGTGATGAGGGAAAACAGGCAAGAAAGACACATAATTATCTCCTGACCTTATCAAAATCTGTTTAGTGTTATTTAAAGTAAGAAGTCATTGTATTGCATTAAAAACCCTTACAAGCCTGTGTATCATGTCCTCAGAGACATAAATAGTAAATCAGAAAGCTCTTTGGGGTGAAGTTATATGATATGGCCAAGTCAGTTTTAACCCCTTGAGGTGGTTCTGGAGGAGAAGATTCTGCATGACATTTTTCTTGTCCTCCTTATGTATTTCTGCTACTTATTTTGTATTGCCTCCGGCATTATTTGGGTCCTCACCTTAAGTTGGTTCAACTCACTGACTGGCAACATTTCTGTGGATTGTTTTTCCTGTTGCCCCCTCAGGTAGTTTTCTGTATGTTAGACAGTTGAATCAGCTCACCAGATGTACCGATAACTAGAGCCCATCATACAAGGGAAGGAGCTGAACCTTGTAGCAGGGAAGAGAAAACCAGACAGGAGAAAAGTGCTGAACTTCCAGAGTGGCTCGGCTGTCTGTTAGCTTCATCCTAACATTGAATTCAGGTCACAAGTGTTTGTAAGTTAGTGGGACTTTTTGGAGAGCCGGCACTCAGTCCAGCGAGCCTGATCTGTGAGGTCCTGCTTCTAAACAAGACAGGGGGCAGCTCTGCCAGAGAGGCAGGAGAAGGAGACGATGCTGGAAGCCACCCAAACCAAAGCAGGAAACCTAAGAGCAGAGCACATGAGGACCCAAACACAACAGCCTGGTGAATGTCCAGTAATTCTGTAGCAGGCCCCATTGGTTTGCTTCTGAGCAGACACACGAAGAAAACCATCCTTGTCCTTAGCTATAGTTCTTTTTAAATGTTACTGACTTTTACCTACCTCTCTGCCATTCAGAAAATATTTCTAGGTTCTCCGTGACTGCATTTACTTGCCTTAGTCTAGATTAAATATCATGTATTGTTTCCTGCTCTTATTTTTAAATTCTTCAGACTAACTCTGTCTTTAATTTCCTTCCAGAATACTTGTATTAGGTTTCGTTCCCAGATCACATGTGCAAATGAATCATACCAAGTTCAGGTATCTATTTCCACCATTTATTTTTAGATGATGTTCCAGAAGCCTCTGTTCTTTGGTCACATAAAAAAAAAAAGGGAAAGAATATTTTATTAGTTGTAGTTGCAGGTCCTTAATTTTCTTTAGCGAGTATGGCATATAGTGTCTATTTGAGCATGTGATACAAGTGAAGAGATCAGATTGGCACAGAGGTTAACTTAAAGGCTGAGAAGCTTTCTGGAAGGTTGCTTAGTGTTCAGTGTTACAGTTCCAGTTGGTTTCATATTTTACAGATGAAGTTAAGACAGTAACACTGAACTGTTTTAGCACTCACTCAGGAGGGTAGTATCTCAGTTAGAACAGTTATGAGTTCTAATATTAAAGGTAGAATGAAAAGAAGCAGTATTACTATGATGTCGGGAATACTTCTTTTTTTAAAGAAAATTCTGTGCCTGATATAATATTTTCCTTCCTGTAATATTTAACTGGAAAAATTAGTCTATTCTGTAACTCCAATAAGAAAAGTTGCATTGGAATAAATATTCTCCAATGTTTCCGTTGTGTTTTGGGGACAGTAAGTGACAGGTTTTGTAGCTAATAAAATATTTGCAAATTTTCAGGCACTGCTGGCTGAAATGTTTTGTTTTGGTTGTTGCAGCGTATCTGCTTTCGCTTGCCGTCATAGTGAATTCCCATCAACTAGCTGTTATATTCTCCTTGACGTCTTATAAAAGCCCTCCTTTTATCAGTAGAACAAATAACGCTTTTTTTCCCAAAAACAGGAAGGTAAAAGTTACTGTTGGTCTCCACAAATTTGGCAGCAGAAAATGCAGTGCCGTAATGTTAAGTATGCTAAAGAGTCTCTATTATTTCAGAGTAGCAAGTGTGGCCGTCTGAATCCTCCTGAAGAGCTGGGCGTTAAGCCAGCAGGTGAAGAGTGGCAGGAGCGGGGCAGCTCTGCAGGGGAAGGCAAGGCGGGAGCTGAGGAGAAGGGACCACGGGTCAGGTAGGGACATGGTCCTCCTCAGCAAGCGGCTCATTGCCCCGGCGTTTAAAAAGACAGGTAGAACAGGGTGGCAGTGGTGCCCAGCAGGCGTCAGCAGCTCAGTCTTCTGGCCCATCCTCCCTCTTGTAGGTGTTGTTCCTCCAAACAGGGTGGCTCTCAACTGGGAAGGGACACAAGAAAAGCTTTGTTGTGTGGATCATCTTTTTTTCTTAAGAATTCTTTTGAACTATCCTTTTCCTAATGCTCCCTAGTGCTTGCTAGTTTTGCAGACAGTGGGCATGTGTCAAAAGATAATTCTGCTGTGATTCTTCAGCAGCGTTGATGGTTTTCTCCACAATGAACTATGAACTAGTTCCTCATTATCACAGGAACTATGACAAACCCTAATACAAAACAACGGTGAATATTTCAAAGTAACTAAACAATTCGTTATTGCTTCTTTATTGGCTTTTTCTGCTACATTAGGTTTTGGAGCAGAAATGGATATCTCATTCACGTATCAATTAAGTTTTACCCTGTACAGAGCCACAGTAAGTACATGGTTTGACAGTAGGCTGACAGTAACTTATTAGAAATCACTTACAGAAAATAATGTGAAAGGTTTAGTTTCCAGTTAGCAGAGAACATATCTGGAACTGAGCATTTTTCTTATTATTATTATTTTGTGTAGAAACTGAGGAAACTGCTTTTATACGTTTCCTGTGGAACACAGTAAGATCCTCTTTGCCTCTTGAGTGAGCAATAACTGAAAAACAAAACCAGTGCCTTATCATCATCAGTCATAGATGCTTTTCATATGCTCTTGTGTGTGAGAAAAAACATGTGTTTCAGCAGATTGCTAGGAATGTATTTTGGTTTTACCCAGATGTACTTTCTATCTTCAGGCCCTCTTACTTTTATTATTCTTCGCAACAGAACGGCTGTATCAGGAAACTTGGGGATACAATGAACGCCGTGTGAACCAAAGACCACTGACCTTACGACTGTTTGTCCCTGGAGTGTTGTCACAATACCCCGTTTTGTCCTTGATAGATTGAGTGAGGTGGGAAAAGCAGTAACATGGAAGCAGCATGGAAAATTGTTTTACCCCTTTGCCTTAGAAGATGGTCTCGGTGAGAGCAGTGGTGGAGTGCTGTGAAAGAACTGGCATTGTGGTGGCAAGGGCTCCACTTTGTGTTATGGGGCTGCAGCTTTTGTGAGTACAAATGCTAACTTTGGCTCTTCTCAAGGGACATGAATAGCCTTGTATGGGACTTGGTAAATGAGCCATAGAGAACAGGGAAGGAATCAAATCAAGTGAAATAATCTTGGTGACTGCTGTGAACTCCTAATAGGGATATAAACAAGAAACAGTTTGTATGAGCACTCATGTGGAGGTGTAAATGTCTTATCTCCACATGCTAGCAGTGGTTGGGGCTTTTAATGTTTAGGATGAAACAATTCCTGATGGCTTGCATGGTCAGGAAACAGAGCTTATTTTATTTCTTCCTCTAACTTTTGTTTTTCTTGGTATTTTGGTATTTGTTGTTTTTTTTTTTTTTTAAACAGGGAAATGTTTAGAAATTCCAATTTTAATTCACATAGAGGCATTTTAAACAGCCTCTAAAATTTGTAATGTTACTACTTAATTCAGATAGACATGAAGCTCTTGGTGAAAAGGCCTGGGGTATATTCATTGCCATAGTGATGCAAGGAGAACAGGAGAAATATACTTAGGCCTTTCAAATAATTATCTATTTTTTCCAGCTTTCCAACTGTTCCTCCTCTCCTCCCTCTACCTCCCCCGGTGATGCCACTGCAATTGTAGTGGGTTCTTTGTTTATAATAAAAATAGTGAAAATAAACCCTTGATCTTTGCATTCCAAGAGTGTCAGTCTAACTTCCTGAGGTTTTCTCAGTCCTCGCTAATATTTTTCTAGGAGGTTTTTGAGCACTTCAGTCCACTCCAGAATCTGAGGAGCATGATAATACCACATGCATAAATACACGAAAACTTAATTTTGTTAAAAATGGGAAAAATATAAAGCATGTTTTCTGAGGAAATGTATGGAAATCTGGGGATTGAGCCTGTGTGTCTGTATGTGCATGTAGCAGGTACGTTTGTACCTGTAAGATTCATTCATGACTTAAAACAGCTTTTGTTTTTCATGAGTTGTGGCATGCTAAGTGAGGGATAAAGTGAGATAGCATTGGCAAACAGAAAGCATTTTTTCATACCCTGGTTGTTTAAAGCTTTTGGCATGAGGTAATATCCTGTGGTTAGTGGTTTTTAAACGTGATAACATTTTTTTTTTGTAATTTTTCCAGTCTCCTAAACATAGATTTTTGCCTCCCGCAGTCACCTGTCAAAAGTTAGTTTTCTGCAGGTCCCTCTGATTTCAATTGCTAGATTAGCTGCAATGGTGAAAAGTTAGGCTGCGCTTGAATTGGTCTTGGAGGCAATCTAACCCACCGCTGTGCCTACTACCCACTTGCACTTCTGCACTTCCATTGCTTCACTTCTTATATATGTTGTATCCATTACTGCAATAAGTATTTCTATGACCAAGTGTTTCGGTTGGAAAGTCAAAAGGCCAGTGCCTGTCTGGAAGGAGACAGTGTATGCCTTTCATTAGTAGGCTGTTAGCGATGTAATGCGCTTCGCCTCCCCC
>VYZM01004400.1:122977-144097 GCA_013398915.1 Dromas ardeola | reverse complement strand
CCCCCCCCACCGCCCCAGTTTTACGACTAATGAAAAAAACAGGGAAAAATAATTTCATAATGTTTTTTTTTCCCAGCAAAAGAGAAGAAAGATACATGGTTTAACATCAAATGAAATAGTTGTTTTAAGATGATAGTTTTGGTTTGGGGTGTTTCTCACATAAAAAGGATTCTTGGCTACATTTTTGATGGAAATGTCATTTTGATATAATATTTCATCTTGGAAATGTAGAAATGAAAGAGTTTGGTGGTTTTTTTTAAATTCAAGTTTTTCAAATCTCCAACCATTAGCTTGGCTCAGCTCACATTTTTGAACCATTACCCTTGACTCCAAAGAGGATTTTTGGCAAATAAACTGTTCATTCTTAAAACACACCCACCTTTACTGCTTCTAATTCAGGTACGGTACCTAAGTTAAAAGCTGGAGCTCCTCCTCCCAGGAGGGCAAGGGAGAGGTGCCCTGGGGAAGAGATGCAGAGCGAGATGCTGAGCTTCCCACCTCCCCCTGCCCTGTCCCTTGGGTTTCAGGCTTTAATTCATCTGGTTTTGACAGCTAGGCTTACAATATAGATCACATTATAGAGCAGTGGTTGTACGTCGCTAAATGCTGAATTTGCAAGGAATTTTGAAAAATGCTAGTGATCTCTCCCACTTCTTTTTTTGTTCCATGACACAGTGGTAACAGCAGTAATGATATCTGGAGGTTGAGGTACTGGAGCAGGTCCAGAGAAGGGCAACAAAACTGGTGAGGGCTCTAGAGCACAAGTCTTATGAGAGGCGGCTGAGGGGGCTGGGATTGTTCAGCCTGGAGAAAAGGATGCTGAGGGGAGACCTTATTGCTCTCTATAACTACCTGAAAGGAAGTGGCAGAGAGGTGGGGATCGGTCTCTTTTCCGAGGTGACAAGAGATAGGATGAGAGGAAATGGCCTCAGGTTGCACCAGGGGAGGTTTAGATTGGATATTAGGAAAAATTTCTTCGCTGAAATGGCTCTCAAGCATTGGAACAGGCTGCCCAGGTAAGTGCTGGAGTCACCACCCCTGGAGGTATTTAAAAGATGTGTAGATGTGGTGCTGAGGGAGATGGTTCAGTGGTAACTTGGAAGTGCTAGGCTAATGGTTGGACTTGGTGATCTTGAAGTTCTCTTCCAACCAAAACTGATTCTGTGATTCCCCTCCTGTGCGAGCAGTGCTGCCGGTGGGCTGCCTGCCTGCCCCTGCCACCCGGGATGGCTAGGGAGGTACAGACCTTGTCCTGAATGGCAGGCAAGAGTCGCTTGTCACAGCTGGACTACTGATGATGGAGGGAATGGAACAAAAATGGCAGAGTCCTGAGTGGGTGGCCACGGTCTCTCTGTCCTGGCAGTGAGAACTGACAAAGAACAGAACAGGCTGTGCTTTTTGTGACATAGAGTGAATTACTTCTTACGGCTCCTGTGAATGTTCGGTCATGTTGTGTCCCTGGGGAATTGATTCTATGGCTCTTAGTTTTGTTTTCATCTTAACCTTTTCCCGCTCTTTCCTGCTGCAGAGGTGAGTTTCTACTTTTTTGCCTGGGTACGTTACTGCACTGGTGCTTACAATGGCCTTTTTCTGCATCCAAATCCTGCTTCACACTGGCACTTTTCTTTCTAAGATATTTAGATGTAGGTATTTCTAACTAGACACCTTAATTCTTGAAGTTTTTATTATTTTTCGGTGCAGGGTGGCCTTATGCTGTTCATACTACACTCTTTAAATTTAGGAACAAATCCTCTCTTTTCCCACATAAGATTTATTTCTTTTCATTTCCACTGAAATAAAATTTTCCTTACTCTGTATTACAGATTCTGCTTTTCCAGGGAGGAAGCTAGCACTATTTCTCTTATGTATTACATACAGCTCTCTTATAAGGTAGACTTCTTCATTCATGTCAGACTGTTCTGAATTTTACATGTAAGACACGTCAGCTGGGAAAGGTAAATGTTAATTATAGGAAAGAGAATAAAAAGCTGGAAGGTTTCAACTTCCTCTTTCATCTACATGAAATGATTGAGGATCACTTCACATTAAAGGGGAGAAATGTTGTTTTAAAAATGTGAATTGGAGCCTTCATCTCACATGGATCACTTCCTACTGAGAGGAAGTGGCAGCAGCCACTTTATAATGAAGACAAGAGTTGGCTAAAGCCAATTATTCACTGTGTAATTTTGAAAGAAAAAAATTGGGTTTTAATTAGTGCTTGCAATGTGCGGTGCCATTGAAAGGGGATGCAAACTTTGTAGTGTCTGCAGAGGGATGCTGCTTGTATGATTGTTTTAAGTTCTTATTCTAATGTCATAGAAAGCAAATAGGTACAGATAAATGCCAAATTACTAACCATACTGAAATCTGTACGATGTCTTGTCTGTGGTCCCTGCCGGAAAGATTTTAGGGGCTTGTTTTTGATATATGAGATTTGAGCATCAACTGTTTATTGTAGGAATCTTCTTCTGTTGGGCTGCATTACTTGCTGATAGCATTGTATTAGAGAGAGTTGAACTCCCTGGAGTTAACAGTTAGTTGATAAAGCAGAGATTGTCTATTGCCATTATTTTATGTACCACCATTAGTTGTTTCTTGATATTGACTGTTTTCATTCAGAGATGTAAAAGAAATAATTTGTAATTGCTTCTATTTTCCTTTGAGCATTTTTTTTTTTTTACTTCGGAATGGTTAGCCCAGCCCTTCCTAAATCACAAATATTTCTGTAATGCCTGCAATACTGTAAGAATGACAGCTACAGAATCTAGAATATTGGTGGTTGATGTATTAATCCAGTTTATCTTCTGTGGTAGGCTCATTAGCACAGGTCGTTAAAGTAAGTAGAGATACTCAGTAATTTGATTGTTTAAAAAAATGCGTTTAAGGACCAGGAACCCAACCAGTTGAATTGGATATACTTTTAACAGCAGTACTTGAAGGAAGACCTAGGTTTATAAAGCTTGCTGACGGAAGAGGAAACAGGTTAATTTAGTTTTCAAACAACATTATTGAGAGGGGGAAAAAGTATTCCATGCCTTATAAAAATAATACAGATTTAGGAAAAATGTGTACGGAGATGAATGAAATCCACTGGGAATGAAGAAACTTGGCCAAAAGCATGGATTTGGCTCTTCTGCTCTTCTTTGGAATATACATCAGTTTTGATAAATGACCTGTGCCAAGATAGATGAAATATAGCGAATCACACAAAAGACTCAGCTGTGACAGTAGAACACTGGGTGGGACTCCACTGCCAGACTCTTTATTGTCTAATGATTGAGATTATGCATGGTTCCAGTTGTGTAATCATACTAATTTGGCAGAAACAAACGTTGTGTGGTATAAAGCCTGTGTGACTACAAAAAGTTCCACCGGAAGCACTAATGTAGGTAGCGAAATGACAACAGCCTGATTTTTTTTGTTATTAAAATAATAAAAGTTAATCAGGAATGGACAGAAGTTGGATTGAATTTTATAATGCATGTTAAAAACGTGGAATTCAGGCCCTTGCTCATGAACCAACACTGAGACACGTTAAATGTGTCTTTCCAGCTCTCTGGATATGCCTGAGGTTTCCAAAATGTTAAAAATTATACTTCTTGTGACTAGACAACTTTTGATACCTAGGTATTCAAATGTTAAGCTCCTTTTTCATATTCTCCTTTGGTTTTGATTCCTGTGACTTTGTTAGCAGACAAACATGAGGGTTGAAACATTCACTGATAAGAATAATTGAAAAAGACTGCATCAAAACACAATAAACATGAATTTCAAGTTTATGGGCAAGTGAATCAGAATGGGATGTGTAATTTTTTTTATCTTTCTTCAGAGAAACAACAGAAGCAAAGCATACAAATCCAGTGTTCAAAAGAGCTTGAGTTCTGAATATTTAATGTTCACTGAGATTTGGTTGTAAATTGCCAGTAGACCAAGTATCTTTTATAAAACCTATTTGGTGAATAAATTTAAATAATGAATACATTAGAGAAGTTCATGATCCTTTAGATTACAGCTTCAAGTGATAAAAAGGATCAGCCATACTTTCCTAAAGAACCGCTCTGGTTTGTTAGTCTCTTGGTGATTAGTTTCTGATAATTTCAATGTTAAAAATCAAACATTGTTTTTCATCATGCAGATGAACAACCTTTAAAAATTTTCTTCTGAAGCTTTCAGGCTTTGTTCATTTGTTGTTACACTTGATGATGTTGCAGCATTATTTATAAAGGTTGCCATCAGTTTTCAAAGTTGGAATTTACTTTCAAAAAGTGATTACTATTGGAGTTGGTAATTGACCTGACTACTGATCTAAAATAGTTGTTTTTCACCCAGTCTATTTGTGTTGTTCGAGTCTGACTTATTGATGGGTCTACAATCAAAAATAGTCACTGTATGCATTCAATCTTCTGCTCATATCTGTTGATATTTACAAGGAATAACGAGAAACCTGTCATATTCTCCACATTTCTAGAATCCCAACCATTTCCTATGGGCATCTAGGAAGATTAACTTCCAACAATCACATTGCTTTTAAATTTCTAGAAGCAGTGTGCACGTCAGATGTTTTCTGCTCCTACAATGATGCAAAGTAGCCATATGCCTAGTTAACCATCTAATTAAGCTTTGCATCACTGAAGCAATAGAAAAGGCCTAGAGCGCTCATTGTTCACATATCCAGCATTAATTCACCAGATACACTTGTCAGCCTAGGAATTGTAGAGAGGAGCCAAAATGAGAGGCCAATTGTTCAATACTTTGAAGCAAACTTGTTAAAAATCTCTGATTTCCCTCTGTTTGTTTTTACAAAACATCACAGAAAAAGAATTCCCAGGGTTCTGGCTTGAATGATGGAAGCTATGTTTACAGCATGCCTTCAAAACCTGATTTTTCCAGATTTCACTGCAATTTTGTTGGCAGGTAATAAGATGAATGTGAGTAGTGAGCTGGGTATTTAGCTTCTTGTTAGAAATCTTTCCTGTGTGGAAATCCTCCCATTATATCAGCTGGTTTTGTTACTATTGTACCACTATCTATATTCTTCTGTCCTAGTGGAACAGCCTGAATTATCATCAGAATGTATAAAACATGTCTGATCAACAGTGAAAAATAGCTCCTTTTTTCAGGGTTACATGACAAAGGGCTTTTGCTTGCTCTTAGGCGGCAAAAGGGAGACAAATTGTACTACAAGTAGACAGTAATCAGATCAATTGGAAGATGGTATTTTCTCCTTTTACGTGTCCCTAGTAGGTCAATAAATGAATATATGAAAAGAATTTGGTTTTCCTTTGTTAGCCACTTTCCCTCTTCTTCTCAGTCCTTGAATTTGACCATCAAAATGCAAACCCATTGCACAATCACCTCTGATAAAAAAAATGAATGTATTTTCTTTTTTTCAGTTACCAGTTTCATGAAGAGAAATAGCTTCTTCCCCGCTAGCTCTAGAAAAACTCAAAGATTCTTCTTCTCATTAGATTTTTGGGATCAGGTGTGGCTTGGAGGTTTCTTGCTCTCTACTTCCACCCACATATCAATGTTGGTGAGGAGCGTAATGGATTTTGTGCTCTCTGTTTCTCCATGGTTTTGGCTTTACTTTGGGTTTCTTCCCAACTGGGCCTGTGTAATTAAATGGGACTGGCTTTGTACAGGTGGCCTCATAATGCCTGTTTGCTTAACCATGTCAATCTATCTTCAATCTGCAATACTAACTAGTAAAGTGAAAGCGTTTGTGTTTAGGGTATTTAAAAAAAGAGTTGAATAATGAAAATGGGAAAGGTCAGGGAGGCTATGAGGAAAAGTGTGAACCGATATATTGATTACAGATCTTTCTGTGAAGATTATCCAAATTGTTCCATAAACATAGATTGGAAACAACAGTATATTAGGGGTGTGTTGGAAGGAATGATCTTCATTAGCAAAGAAAGTGGATCTCTTGAAAGGCTTTTCCTGTCTCTGACTTCTACAATCCGTGCTGCCAGAGATTCAAAATCATTTTTTTAAAAGTTTTTTTGGCGTTCACATCTTTGCAGATACTGCAAAGCCTACAATACCTTATGTAGCGTGGAATTTCACCTTACACTAACAACCTGAATCTGTTTAGCCAAAGAGATTGGACAATGAGTGGAGTGACTGACATTTGTTTTGGCAGCTAAAATGACTTGCTACATCTGTCATTCATCTCTTGGAAACCCATGAAGTACAAAATGGAGACAATGCATAAAAGAAATGATGTATGAAAAACCTATTGTCCATGCAGCATTTGCAGTAGCAAGCTAGCAACATTTTTCTTGGCTTTCCGTCTGGTTCTAAGGATGATGAAGTAAACAAAGCCACTGCTCTGCTTTGGGCTAGAAAGCCTATAGTAAAGAAAGTGTAAATGTCCACTGACAATGACTGAATAGATGCCTTTGCCTTATCTTGGAAATTCATTCCTGAAGCATGTAAAACTGATGCATTCTTGGCCTTCGCTTAGGGAGATGTGCTCTCAAGAGGGCGATTATTGCACTAATTGGTGGAATAAATGAAGAATCGTCTAGATAATAACATATTTAGCTTGTTAAATGCAGTAAGGATGTCTTCTGATGTCCTTTGGCAAAGTAGGTATTTGGCTTGTATGTGCCTCTGGTGTGTAGATGCTGGGAGTGGGTGAGAACATTAAAAATGCTGGTTTCTAAGTTGATATCCAGCATTTAAGTTCACATGGACTGTGAAGGCTAAGTTCAAATAATTTTATAGGTGTTGATTTGACAGAAACAGCAATGGCTATAAAAGATTTCTCTCTTCGTGGTCAAGACCTGAAACTATTGAAATGAATATCAGAACTTAATGGGATCAGACACCCTCCAATTAAGCTGATGTCAAGGTATATTTAAACTAATGTCTGCCCCTGTACGCGACTTATTCTTTTTATAGGTCTCTCACTTGTACGATTTCCACTTTTGATTGGTGATCTGTTGTCTGTTAAACTCTGGAGCTCCGATGGCAGAATGAGTTACCGGCCTCACGCAGACGCAGGTCTCTGCCGTCCGATGGCTGTAGAGCAGTCCCTTTGTTTCTCACTCCTCACTGTAGCAGCTGCTGCAGCCTGAAGGGCATATGAGTAACTTTCTTTTTTCAGAGCACTTTAAAGTCCAATGGCTGAATGGAAGATTAACTATATGAAGCATCTTTGTTGGGACACATTGTGTTAGAGTGTGTGCCCATGGCACGGAGTGCGCTACTTCTTGATACCTTCAACAGATGGGCAGCTTGATTATAGAAGAATTTAAACTGGGAATAATTGCACAATTTGTACAATTGTCCTACTGCTAATTTTTTCCTTAAATTTTGGAAGCACATTGGGGATGATACTGAATAATTCTGCCTATAATTCTTGCTTGGTACAGAACAGGTATTGCAAAGATTTTCCTCTTGCAGGGTACCTGAGAACGTCTTTGGTCTGGGTCCCGTTTGTCCTCTTGAACGTGCCATACATTTGATTTCTCCCTCCTACAAAAATGTGCTTGCATATACCTTTGGGGTCTAGCGTTTTCGTTTAAAAAAAATGTTAAGGTGAAGATTAGCAAATCAACTCAGTCTGACATCGCTCTGTCACTTTTGTGTTGTTTGTCTGTTCTATGCCTGCATGTTCTGTGTCTGCTGTATGTCTCGAGCTTATTGTCCATGTAATACTTGATTGATTAGCCCAACTACTGGGCCACCGCACCCTACCCAAACCTCTTATACGGAAAAGATAGTAAGATTCTTCTTGCTAGCATGCAACCCTGCTGCTTCCTGTATTCCCAGCATGCCTCTAAATCTGCCTATAAACTGGATTTTGATATGGGTAGATAAGAAATGGGAACGGATGCTAAGAAAACCAGTTGTTTCTTATGGCAGTATGTAGGTTAAGTTTCTGTAATAGACCTAAAAATGGCTTCGCAAGTGCAGGACTATTGGAAGGAGACCATTATCTGCTTCACACGGCCTGTTTTCCTGTAGCTTTTTTTTTTATCATCTCTTGCTGCCACCCGCCCTAATGGATTTGTGTACGGGAGGCACAGAATCTTTCAAAAGGGTTGGTTCAGCAATTTTGTGAGGCCTACAGTCCATTAAACCAAGGGACCAGTTGAATCAAACTGCTGCACAGCCCCCAGTTTTAGTGTTGAAAGCACTGGCCCCCAGGAATGAAACGTTATAAAAGACGGCAGACCTAACCTTTTATTTTTCTACGTTGGACTGAGTTCTACTTAGCAGCGACACGAAATTTCTATCAGGTTCCCTCCATACGGCCCTTTCAAGGCTCCAATAAAGGAATGAATGCCAGAGCAGAGCCTTGACCCATTCAGTTTTCAGCTCTGTTAGCTTTCAATGCCAGAAATGTATTTAAAAGTGGGTAAGGTTTGTTAACTCTAATATACCACTGTCACTCATCCCGCTCCAAAAGAATAAAACTGTATATGTGTTGGGATTTGCAATTCAAATGAAACCATTTTGCTTCTTGAAAATGGGCTACTGTGGAAGGAAAAAAAGGCTGTATAAAGGATCACATTAACCTACAGCAATAATATTATAACAGCAATGTTCATGATACTATAGTTAGGACTGTGCCAACTGGTTAATTTACAAGCCTTCTCCTTCCCTTTCTGAAATACCCAGTTGCTTTCCCCCCATCTTCACAATTTTCTGATTAAAAGTCTCAAATAAAAAGCTCTGCTTGTTAGAAAATAAAATTTGTAGACTCAGCTATCATCAGTTTTGTTTCACAATGGCTGTGAGGTTTTGCATTTTGTTTTCTGTCCGTCTTTTTTTAACGCAAGAATATTACCCCATTTATTTTGTTTTCAATACATTGCGTATGCATGATCACAGTGCCATACTTTTGAATTTCCTAAGGAACTTTGCGATTTAGCTTATTGCCTTATTGTAGAGACTGGAAAGGGGCAGCTGGGATGTATTTCAAGTTTGTAAACACAGAGTTACAGAAAACAGTAGGTTTCATCCGTCTTACAGAAATTGTCACTACTGACTGAAGAAGTGTCTGGGCTGCTTTTGGTGGGAGAGTAATTGTGGGAATAGTTCTCTATGTGCTGTTATCAGTCAATCATAAACAAGAGGCCATTTGGAAAGGTGTTGCCTTTTAGGCTAATAGTCACTGGAACTGCATATAACTGAGAGTTAAAAATCATGCTAGTAAAATTGCGGTGCGGTGGGCCGGGTAAGAACGGAGCCAGAGCTAATGACCTTGACATTAATGGTTAATGCTGATTATCAATGGTTATTGCTGACGTTAATGTTAAAACTTTTAATAACAACACTTCTGTGTGTATGATAGTTGGAGCCCAGGGTGTACACGGAGAGGAGAATACATAGCAGGAATGATGGAGTGGACCCAAATTTTAAAGCTAGACATTCACTTGAAGGGAAGGGAATTGGTTTCGGTGCCCTTCTAACAAGTACGCTACAGAGCACAGAACTGTGTGTGATCAAGAAGGGAGCAACTATTTCCAATTCTAACCTGGTATCAGGCTAGATAGAGTTCAGAGGTGGAGAATTCTAGAACACCAATATGCTCTTGAATTCATCATATAAAATATGAAGTATACCAGGAATAGGAGCTTGAAGCCTGAAGAAAAGGTCAGCTTTCAAAAATGGTTACTGTTGAGCAAGGCTGGAAAGTTTTGAAATACACTGCATCCTTTGCATTTCTGAATGCATGATTTACTGCTGCAGGAGGTGATTACCTGACCCCGTGTTCTACTTTTTAGTTTGTTGAAGTTTTTCTCGTAAAAATCCAGGAGGAATTAGAATAGAATTCATCACGGTAGCTAGAGTGGTTATTCTGTCACTCATGGAAATGACCCAAAACATGCTTTATTTTTGCTGAAATGCTCACAAAGGGCTGCTTCTGTATTGAAGTTTGCCCAAAGCTCATGTTGGCTTTTGTGGGAGTTTTTGTGTGTGTGCTTACATGTGTGTAGTACAGGGTAGCACAGGGAAACACAAAGTCAGGTCGACACTTGTGGATGCTTTTCTAGCAGAACATTACTCAGTTTCACCTGTAAGAGTACCTTTACCAAAATATTTCAGGGTGTATGTCGTGAACTGCTCCCCAACAAGTATTTAATGTATTTTTTCTATATTGTGTATGTGTATATGAGCATATGTGTAAACAAATAAATATTCATATATGTACTTAGATATTTTATACTTGGCATATGTTTAAGAAATTGTGTAGGTACAAGTATACCTACTGTGTAAACGCATTAATACACCTGTACATATGTGTATTGATATTTATGGAAATAGGTGGGTGCACGCGTGTTTCTGTATCTGTATTTTGCCAGGTCTGTGCAGTATGTGAAACGTGAGGAAAAAAGGGTTCAAGTCCAGGGCTAAGGATCTCTGACTAACTCCTGTCACTGCTCCTGTCCTCCAGTTCATGACTGAAGTCACTGAGCACTGGTTGAACTTTAACTCCGGGGTGCAACAGACATTGTTCATGGGGCCCTATTAGTGTTGTCTTACAATTTTTTTAATCCCACTTCTTCACAGAAGGATTGAAAAAAAAAAAAAAGGATCTATCAGACCCTGTATTATGGAAAAACATTAGATCATTGTCTAAGAGTGATATTTTGAGTGCACGTTTTACTGTGAGCACATCGGCTCGGGATCTGGGAACACTGAGTTCCTGGAACCGGAAGGCTGTCTGTCCTCACGGTAATGCAGGCTCAGAGCAGCTTGTTTGGGAAGAGCCAAAGAGCTCCAGTGGTGGACGGGGCTGTACTCTCCCTATGACTTATTCATCTCTGCTGTGTGAACAAGAAGCTGGGCCAACATTAACACATGATGTTGTCTCGGTTTCTCTGGCTACTTCTACATAGTAAATACAAAGCCTCAGGGATTGTTTTCTGGTCCTGAAGCCAACTGGCCCAGCCTGGCTTGCATCAGTACAGCTAAAGTCACCCTCACAGAAGAGTGACTGCATCCAGAGTATCACTGGGAAGGTGTTCTCTATCAGCCTGACGCCTGGGTGTTGTCTCGCAGAGTGTTTGGGTGCTCAGACCAAAGTTGTGTCATGTAGCGTTTCAGCTGAGGTTTTAGCAGCCTGGACAATATATCAGGACTTGGGCTCGTTCCCTGGCCCTGTTTAGTTTGTTATAACATAGACATAGTCTCTGACTCTGCAGAGACATGGCTGTTGAGTCGATGGCTTTTTTGAGTGTGTGCTCAAGAGGGTAACAGTGTAAATACTGGGTGAATTTAGTCTTCAGAAATGTCCAGATATTGCTTAATTCATATCCCTCTCTTCCTCCACCCCAGCCTAACCTCCTTATCAAATATTAAACCTGATCCTCTAGAAGTTAAATTCCCTGTCCATATGTAGATTACTTTCCAACAACTTTTGAATCTGCTGGTTATTCAGCTAAATTTGGCAAGAATTTAGTGGTTTAGAGGTCTTAAATTGCTGGCGTATGGTGAAAAACAGTGGCTGGTAAGGATGAGGGCTCCAAATGAATGCTTTGACCCAGAGAAGGCAGGAAAGCCTGCTTTCTGTTGGTGGAAGCAATCGTGACACAAGTATATCTTGCTGCCTGGCTGACCAGCACAGCTACGACAATGAACAACTGCTGCTTGCCCATCTGATAAGGCAGCTGGGAGTACTGACTGGAAGAGAAGGGAAGCTGTAGGTAACAAGAGGCAGGAGAAGAAGACAGAAGATGCAAACTAAAGGCAAGAAGGCTTCCAGCGCCTGGTTGCTCAAAAATCTGTAGGGTTTTTTTTTTATTTTCTGCAGAATGCAAAAGACTTTTTGTCTTAGGTAGCGGAGATCTGCTATAGAGGTGAGGATTGCAACCTTTGAGTGTCTGGCTGCAAAGAGGAACCCAGAACCCAAATGCTGAGTGCATGGGTGTCCTAGGGGCTGCGTGCAGTGAAGGAGGCGTCTCAGAAGGAAGGGGAACATGTTGAGCGAGGAGATGCTTCAAGACAATTAATGGAAAGGTGCTGAAGGCAAAAGCACAGAAGATTGTGTCCTGTTCTGATCTCCGCCTTAGATCTAGGCACCTCACTCAGGAGGAAGCCTGGTGACTTGAGTGGGTGCACATCCAGTGAGTGTTTCTGAAAACACCTTTTCTCTCGGAGCTGAACAGAGATCATTCGTGTCTTTTAAAGGAAAAGTGGTGGAAGGAATTAGGTAGTGTTTATGTATTTTATGCGATGATGTGAAATACAGGCAAAGTCTTGGAACTAGAATCTAGGCTGTCCATTTCTTAGTGACATAACTGTTACGTTTGAGAAACAGGGTCTCTTGTATGCTTTTTTCCTGGACCACTGAGTCTTATATTTTACAGGAAAGCATGGCAGTGATTTAACAAAAAGGCTGAAGAATGCCCTTTCTGGAGTCTGGTGGGTAGGTCACTCACCTGGGTGGTGGCACATGTAAAAGAGAATGACTTGGGTCTCCCACATTGTAAGTGCTCTGACAATTAGATACTTGCATGAAAGCACAACTTAGTCTAAAGCAAAGCAGTTGTTACAGCTACACTTTGCAAGGAACTTTAACCTCTTGAATAGATACTTGAATTCATATATTTACACTTTAAGTACATCTATTAGATCAACTCTTTGAGGAGTGACAGTTTCATTTCTGTTTTCTAAATCCTGATTGATTTCATGGAAGCTAGGTTTGGACCTCTTTGACCTTGTTAAGACCGTGGCTGTTGTCAGACATCGACAGCTTATAGCGGGTTAAAAGAGTGTTTCCACTGCCCAGGTGATGTGGTTTAAAGCAGTCTGTGGTACCCTGCAATGAAACGGGCTAAGAGCGCTCCAAGATGCACAACTGCATCTTGGAAAAAGAGCAGCTTGATGGATAGTAGCAAACATTTGTTAGGATTGGCATCTTTAACTGCTCCAGCCCCTTGCAAAATGAACACTTGTCAGGTGAAAAAGAACATTTGCAGAGGGTATCCTTTCTGCTCATTCCATGTACGAGCATCTGGGATGAAGGCACCATATCTTGCAGAGAAACGGTGAAGGTCTTCAATTTATGTCAGCGCAATTAAACTGACAGAGAGAATCAGCCAGAGGTTCCCCTTGTTTCTGTGTCCCCTGTGCCTCTGAGCGTGTCCCCTGTGCCTCAGGTTTAGCTCAGTCAGGAAGATGGGTTCTCACAGCACACCTTCCTGTGCTCAGATGTGGCATATTCCAGTTCCTCACGAGGTTTTGCTGTAGTTACCAAGGTATTTGTAAAGCAAAAGAAATTGCTCCTGAAAATGTTAATGTACAGTCTGATTGCCAAACATGTGTATGTTTTAACAGATATTAAATTGTCTTGCTCTGCCTACAAAAGGCAGTGGCTCTACTTGCCTCCATATGGGATTTGAACTGTGCTTCCCGCAGCAGATTCCTCTCGCTCAGCACATCCCATCTAAAGGTACATAAGAATGAGATGTGGATGATTTAATGGGGCTTCATGGTTGTTGAATATGTAATTTATACAATTAGTGATTATGCTCCCAAAGTATTGAGCAACTAGTCCTACCCAGAGCCCAAGCATTATGGGGTTTTTCATCAGTTTTCAATTTTCAGACCTTTAAGTATTTCTTAGTGGAGTTATGGATCCTGTGGAGTAAGTTCAAGCCTACTGGCAATAGCTGTTTTGTAACTGAGTATTTTAGATTCAAGAGCACAAGAAACTTTAGGTTTAAAGGCGTAGGTCTATCTTATTTGAAGAAAAGAGAGAAGTCAACCCAGTTCTAATAGATCCGAGTTGTACTGCCCTACCATGCTTTGACTAGCGTTAGTGATCCTTACACAGCCTTGGCACACCAGGTTCAGAAGTACAATACATACCAGATCTGGAGCCTGCCTACAATATACAAATAAGGCCTTCAGCTCAGCTGCTGTTACTTCTAACATAGTACCCAAATAACCGGATGTATTTTATGTAAAAACACTTATTCACTGAAGTGATTAGTTTGCAAATACAAAAATTATTTGCTTTTCTGAGTAAAGAACCATTGTAAGAAGCACTATTGAAAGTATGTCCGAAAGCCCTTCTGTATTACAGAAACGACTCAGTTGTGCCTTTAGCCCAGTGGCTGTTTTCTGGGACACCTCTGAGGCTGAACTGTTGCACTCTTTACCATATAAATGTTAAATCAAACTTATCATCATTTGGGAAATGTCACTGTAATTTTTTACGGTTTTATGAAACAGGTTTCTAAGACTACAAATTCATAACAGGCAAAATAGCAGGCTCTGTGCCTGGTAGCTGTTTTAGGTGATATAATGTCTATGTAAGTAAATATGTCACTTTTCTGAATATACAGACTTTGGACCTTAATAATGTATGCAGCGACATTAGATTCTAGCATGATCCTAAAAGAGGTTACCAGTGACCAAGGGTGTGTGCTTGTCTTGCGGCTAGTTTGCATCCTATATGTTATTGTAAACCTGATAATAAATCCTTTATTCTGCTATAAGTCAGCAATAATTCAGTTGAAGCCAGCAGACTTAGACTGGTTTCAGGCAAATAAACTAAGAATTTGGGCAGTCTTAACCCAGAAGCCTGGAAATCGATGATGTGGGGATGGAGTTTTCCTGTAGCTCTCGAGGGCAGATCCAGGTCAGTGTTTTCAGTGGTACGTGGACGACACAAACACACTCCTCACAGTGTATTTGTTCACTTCACCTTAATTTCTATCCTTGTGACTTTGGCACCTTTCCTTTACAGAAAGAAATACTCCGGTTCATTAATGTAACACATTTTAACTTTGAATTTACGTGATTATTTAGTGAGAACATAACTAACACATGTTCTTCCATGACCATAAGGGTAAATAAAAGTATGAAAAAGAGACTGGTTTTTGGATGTTAGAAAGAGGAAAATAAGGTAAATTAATGTCTCTGCATAGTTCCATGAGCCTTTTGTCTGAAATAATGTATGGATTATTATAAATATAACAAAAAGTCAGACTTACATGAATGATGCTTAACAGCTGTTGAGAAAACCTGACAAAGACTTTGCGTTTGCTGCATTTACACATGGCCAACTATGTGATAGAGTTGCCTCATTGAACTAAATGGGACTTCTCAGATCTATAAAGTTGTTTATATCCGTCTATTATGTCGTAATAGCCAAATCTTGTTATTCATTTGTCAATACTTTTTCTTTTATTTCTTATTTTTTAAGAAATGGAGGGGTCAAGCTGTTGCAATATTATGGTTAACTTTAAAGCAAAAATGCTCATCAAAATACTTTCTCACTTGAAATAAGATGAGGAGTTGTGTGGAAGGTTTTTGTTCAAGTATGCATTTGACTTCAGGAAAGAATATGAGCTTGTAAACAGGAAATCCTCTTTTGTAAACTGCAGTGCCAAACATGTCTCAATACATACAAAAATGATCATAAACTGCCTTTTGTTTACAGGACTATTATTTCGCTCTCTATGCAGCAGAGGGAACTACTTTCACTATGAAAAAAATGGACAGAAAGTAAATGTGTGTAGTATTGTAATAAACCCAGAGAATGTGGGAAACAGACGGTTCAAAGCTCCTGTAGGTACATGAGGTGATTGAAGTGAAAATTACACCCTCTGAGTCAGGATGATGCTTTTTTAATGATACTTGAGATAATGCTTTTGAAATAATGGCTGCAATTGAATCTTGTTCAGGTAATTCATATGCTATCTGAAGAATAAAAGGTCTTGGAGGGAGTTTTCACCTTTTACTTTCTTTAACTAGCATTAACATATTCAGCTGGGAGGTTTTCTTGTGCCATTGTTTATTCTTTCTTGACCTAGAACCTATGCCAAAGCAAGATTTTTATGCCAGATAGTCTTAATACTTGCCCTGCTGAATAGCTCTTTCTTTCACGTAAGGTAATTTCCATGTGTGCTGCCCAGCAGGGTATTTCAGATGAAGAATTGATATGATGTTGGGTATTTAATTTGAAGGTTCGTGTAACAGGTCTGCTATCCATGCCGTTTTGTTATTATCTGGAAGGAAAGTTTTGACATATGTAATTGTCCACCCACCACTGAAATATTCAGACACGCTTTATAATTATATGGAGAAACCTTATGGGCTCAGCTGCAAAACTGACTGTCCAAAGCAAATAATGGAGACTTGGCTGCAGACTACGTTCCCCTCCTCAAATAAGGCATTAGCAGAGAGAAAAGAATAAGACTTCTGTATGAAAAAGAGCTGTGGCGTTTAATAGAAAATGATAACCGTTCTACATGACTTATGAACCGACCTATAAAAACGAACAAGAAAAGATATGCTGCTTCTCCAATTCTGTTTTCTGATTTAAAAAGCTGTATAAAACGGATGCTCAGTTTTTAATTCTACAAATTTTTATAGTAATAATTATTTTAGAATTCTAATATGTTGTCTTATTCCTAAGGATTAGTTCATATTGAATTTTAAAGGACTTCTATTTTATTCTCTCCTATGAAATTCTAAAAGGTTTTTCCATATGAATGTAAAGGCCGTGGTTGGAAGGCCTGCTTTTCTCAAAAATCAAAGAAAAACATTTATTTTGCTGAGAGGCACTGATTTCGGTGATCTCACCATCCTCTATATATGAATTTTAAGTTTCTCAGTCCAGGATAGCTGCTGTTCTGTGGGGACCTCAGTGACAAACTCGGTGAGAGAGGCTTGAGTTCTTCTGAGCTGCTACAAGGAAATTCAGAAATCAGTGAGAGTAGGTGTCGGACAACTAACTTTACATTGTAACTTTGCAATTCCTGTAAGATATAATGGGGTAGGCAGGAGGTTTTGGGGCAGCCATATGATTATATTGGGACTGTAAAGGTTTTAGTAATGTTCTTAATAGCGTGGGATCTGAACATAAATATGTTTGTTGCTAAATCCAGCACTTGCTAGTAAAAGGTACAGGGGAATAGAAAGCCTGTTTTCTCTTAGAAATTAATATATATTTTTTTCTGCTTTTTTGGTTAAAATGTACTTTTAATTAGAATTTCCTGGCAACTCTCGCTGCTGCTGCTCATTGTAGTTTATTGTTATATTTGATCTAACCATGTATAGCCTTCTTGTACCTACAGATGGCTTGCAGCATGCCAAACGGCGTTCTGATTTTTATACATAGGGCTGGCGCTTTGTGTATGTGTGTGCAAGAAGCACATGTGCACGCAGATGCCACTGAAGCAGTGTTTACTAAAGTCATAGGTCTATATTCCTGAGTTGAGCACCGTTGTCATGCACAACAACAATTTCCCGTTCTTCGTTTGACATAACTTTGAACTAATAGTTTGTGAAGATGATTTTCCTTCCTGGCTTTGCAGGTCTGGCATTTCTTGATTATAAGAATCTAGTTTTACTCCGCACATGGAGCTGTACTCTGTGAAAAATTTGCTTTGGTTGTTCCAACGCAGGTAGTTATATATAGCAATTGCAGCTTAGTTATAGAAATTTATACAGGAGAATATATGTAAGTCAGTGTGTTGAGTTGATAGTACATTCATCTGAGTAAAACCTCAGCTGAATAAAGACAAAGTTTCCAACTTTGTAAACTAAATAAGCACTTCTCTGGATCCTGGTTTCCCACAGTTTTTATTGTGTATATATAGCAGTATGTCTCAGCTTGTTGTGTGGAGAGAGGTTTCATGTCATGGGTTAGTGCATTGCATGATATGGATTTACATGTTCTTTTTTCTTTCTTTTTTTTTTTTTAAGCTGAGATTGAGATGCCATTGTGAATTGAAGTTTTGGAAGGGAGCAGCAGCGACAATATTAATATAAATACTCCATAAAAAAAAGGCAAGCTTTTGCTGTGGTTCACTGATTGTTGCCAAAGACACATAGCTGGCGCTCTGCATCTTTCTAGAGAAGCTTAGCTATAGTTAGGTATCATTTCTGACAGACCATTGAGGTTTGGGACTCCTTGGAAACTCACAGGGATTGGTTTGATGGAGAGATTTTTCCATCAGACTCCCCGGAGCATCCGTGCTTTCAAAGAGAAGGGTTTCCCTTTTCAGCCTGACAGGTGAGGACGTGAGCTGTGCTTCCCTCTTCAGAGGACGAAGAGCTAAAGCACAACTTGCTCACTGCTTTTAGTGAAAGATGCCAGAACCAATCTCCTCCCTGTACTTCCTAGGCAGCATCTCTGTTGAATTCAATGGCTTCTTGCAGCTCTGTAATACATCACGGTACAGGAGTCAATGTGAGTTTCAATTAGAGGAAGCTTTTTAGTTGTAGCCCCTCTTACACCTTCTGTCATTCTGCTCAAATCCACAGCTGACCTGCCTTGAGCTGCAGTAAGTTGTTGCCTCCAGACCTATAAGCATTTACATGAAAAATCGCTTTTTTGAATTTTGCAAAGAAATATAAAACCAAAATACATGGAGCACACAAAGCCAGTTTGCCTGCACCAAAAGCAGTTCTGCTCTCCTCCATTCACTCTTGTCGAAGCAAGGTATGGGAAAGTAGGCCTGGGGTTCTGAAAGACTTCTTTCAGAAATTTGCTTGATGAAAAGTCATCACAAAGAGTTTTTATTGCAATCAGAGGCAAGGATTTAGATCAGAGTAAGTCCATACAGGATAAATCCCTCTATCCTCCTAAAATAACTGTTTGGAAATGAGATATAATTCTGTCTGTCAGAGGCTCGGCTCAGAGAGGGGGGAATGGTGTTCTGGCCAAGAGGTACCTGAACAAAGGCTTCAGTCAGACTTTGGCAGGTATTGAGCTGTGGGTGGTTCTTAGTATTTCACCTCCTCCCCTTCAGTCTATGCTAAGATGAAAGAGGTGCAAGGTGTCAAATTAGGATTTATTTGGCCATAACATTTTCATTTTATTGTGACTTTTTCTTCACTTTTCTTGTTCTGTAGCTCACTTCACCTGTGATATTTGTTTATGCCATTGTTATTTTATGTAGGACTAATCAGTGTGATTGAAGAGTCAGGGAGAAGGACTTGAGAGCTTAGCTTTAGTTCTTGGGGGAAATAATTACATTTGGATGGTAACAAAACAATGGGGAGAGAATAGAGCTTGTTTTAGGCAAAGCCTGATCAAACAGTGGTGGTTTGTTTGGTTTTTTTCCCCCCCCCCCTAAGATTTTGGGAGGGGGGCATGTAGGGGTAGAGTTCATGTAGCAGAGTTCAAATCAGCACTTCATCTTTACCATCTGTATCTTTTATTTTTTTGCATTATTAGGGAGTTATCTGACATTCATAAATCTGTACCCCAGCCCAAGAAGTTATGTTATGCTCGTGAAGTGAAAGGGGCTTGTGCCTGCAGCAGCATGTCCTTTCCACGCTTGTGGATTAGGTTGTTCTTGTTTTTTGAACCATCCTTTCTGTTCTCGCTGTGAAATACCTTCTCTATGCTGGTGTCATACTGGTGAGTGAAACTCTGGGTGAGCTGAGGAAATAGGAAGTGGAGTGGAAAAATGAAACTTTCTCCAGTTGTTATATCTTCTATCTTACATATATATTGCTTGGTGGTGTTTTTGACTGTATTGCTGTTAATTTAACATTATGTGTCTGCAGATACTGTATCATGAAGCACAACATGGAGGTGAACATGTAGCACTGCTTAGGTTCTCTGCACTGTAGTTTGCATTATTTCATTATATTTATAATTGTTCCAGTTAACTGTTTTGATTAGTTGTGTTATTTGGGAAAGCACTTTTGACTGAAACAAGGCACTGTGTGGTAAGTTGGAAGTCCTGGATGATTCTGCTGATGGCATTAATATGTAGCCTGTGTGGTAATGTCTAACAAGGGGGCCCATGGAGCACCCCACTTCCCGGAGGGCAGCAGGTCTATGTCCTAATTGCATGTTGGGACTCTCTTTCCCAATGGTCTGTATCCCCTGATTTCCATTACAAAGGAGCCTTGGGTGAAGGGTTGGGGGATGAAGCATCCTGTTCTCTTCCAGTCCCACAGCCCGGGACAGCCAAAGCTCAGGACAGCAGTGTGCACTGTGAAGAACAGCTGAGCTGCCGCTTAGAGACAGTCGCTGTTACTAGTCACACCTGGAATCTCGAGTATTTGAGATTTCATCACAGCTTTATGCTTGGCTTTCTGTAGGAACTGGAGGAATTTACATCAGAAATGTAGTTTAGTGCATAAACCCACTGCATAATCATGCATGATATTGTGGTGAGCAATAGCACAGAGGAAGATCTAGGGATGAGCGGGGATTGCAGACTGTGCAGCAGTCAGTATTGTCATGCTGTTGCAGAGGACGAACCTTGTTCTGAGAAGTATTTGAAAGAATAACTTGTGAACAGCAATTGCCGTTGTCAACTGAGTACTTGTGAGGCATCAGCGGTAGTGTTGCATCCATGTTTTATCATAGAATTGTTTAGGTTGGAAAAGACCTTTAAGATCATCAAGTCCAACTGTTAACCTAACACTGCCAAATCCACCACTAAACCATGTCTCTCAGCACCACATCTACACATCTTTTAAACATCTCCAGGGATGGCGACTCCACCACTCCCCTGGGCAGCCTGTTCCAGTGTCTGACAACGCCCTTCTGTGAAGAAATTTTTCCTAATATCCAATCTAAACCTCCCCTGGTGCAACTTGAGGTTGTTTCCTCTTGTCCTATCACTTGTTACTTGGGAGAAGAGGCTGCCCCCCACCTTGCTACAGCCATCTTTCTTTTTTGGTGCACCACATTTTAATGACATCGTTTGGAAAAAAATAAATAAATAAATAAATGAGAGAATGAGAGAGAGAACTGTGAGGATAGCAACAGGCATAAGAGGTTTGGAAAGCATGATCTACGTGGAACAACTAGAGGAAAACTTCAGCGAAGTATTTTAAGGAGTATCCTGCAGGCGGTGGGCCAGATGAAGCTTGCCAAAATAATTTGCACAACTTCTGTCAGCTCCTGCCTACCCGCTTTCTGAGCCATTAACTCATGGACAAGACTCGGGTTGTGGTGCCCACTTTCCCAGTTTTTCTTCAACAAGTGCGCTGTGGGGTGCCGGGGGACCTGCAGGCCAGTCATTTGGTGAGCCGTTTACATCCATGTTGGAGGAGATTCCTGCCATATATCCAATAATGTGGGAAGTACCAGCATGGTTTGCCCTCGGGTGGCTGTGTGATAGAACTTGCAGGTTGCACTTCTGGGTTAGGCAAACATCCGAAGTGTGTTGCAGCGAC
>VYZM01004400.1:61223-122874 GCA_013398915.1 Dromas ardeola | reverse complement strand
CACATGGAGAGTGAAAGGGGGAAGGATGTAAAGCGGCGATCAGACTTCACAAAGTGTGAAATATTGTTAGTAAGTTTTTTTTGACAGCTCCCTCTGATGAACAAATTTGTTGTCCAAAGACATGGGCAAATGCTTGTCGCATGCAATCTAAAATACCAATACAATTGTGTTGCCACCCGCAGAAAATGTCACATGTCTTGGCTGGGAGATGCACATCTGAGGAGGTGGGAATGAAGCCTTTTTAAAATGCAGGAAAAGTTATTTCTCCTTATATCCTGACTTTGTTTCTACTTAGTGTATGGTTCCTTCTCTTGTTCTTTTATTTCCTATGGTGGTATTTCTGAATACTGATGAGACAACACATGGCCCAACAAGGATTCATTTAAAGGATTTTAAACTCTCTAAACTAAAATATTTTTGTAGAAGTCATAGATCAGATTTCTCTTATTCTAGTGAGAGGTTTTGCTACTACCTCTGTACTACTGAACAGTTTGGAGATCTCTATGTTGGTCCATTTCTAATTAAAATAGTGAGCTGCCTGCTTTCTGGCCTTCAAGCCTTTTACTACCTGAATCTGGAGAACAGGCTGTAAAACATTAAATATGGGAAAGCTGGGAAATGTAACACGCTACAAATGCATGAAGGTAGGAGCTCAAATGTGCATGGACATAAAGATTTTATTTCTTTACATAAGGTTTAAATGAAGAGTCTGCAGTATAAATCACTGCTTTCAAAGTGAGCTATCACTTTTCAGCAAGAAGGAAGGCAAGAATGACTATTAAGAAATAAAATATTATGGCATTAGGAAGCACCAAAGCCATCCTAATAAGGCCATCCATATATGCAAATAAGTGAAGACCCCACCCTGCTCCCCAGATATATCATAGGACTTTTTCTTTCAATTTTTTTTATCTGCAGTTCAGAATTGTATAGTTTTCCTTTTTTTTATGTTGTGAACAAGACATGCAAGGGTCACCATTATGCAATGAAACTGTCAGGGGACAGCTGGGAGGTCTTCATTTAATGCCCATTATGCCCCATGTTTGATATCTGTATCTGGCTCCTAATGTGTGATAGGCTGGGGTGGAGGGTGATGGTAGTTTGGAGGAAACAAGATGTAGCAGCTCGCTGGAAATCGCTGGGGGGATAGGGTGGAGGTGATGTTTTTATAAGCAGAGTGCTGCGTTTAACTGCAAAGTATTACTTAAAACCTAATGTATTTCTAAGCAGAATTTCTGAACACTGAAAAAACTGTTTTAACACTTACAAATGAAAACTGAGAAATCCTAAATGATTAGTGTAAAAGAGTGGTAGTTTAGATCTCTGGGCTCAATCTTGTTTGATTTATCTCAAATGTTTTGTCCAGCTGGATCGATCACATAATTGGTTATCACATCTTTTTAAACAGAATTCTCCATTATGATGGATGTGATTTCTGAATGTCGTTTTTCTCGGCTGGTTATTGAAGTGGTGGGATTGGCAGCACTCCCCAGTATGGCTGCTCTGAATATTTGTTATGTAGATGGACCTTTCAGGCAATCTCCTGGATCTTTCTAAGCCTGGAACAGTGGAGCACTCATCAGCTGATGGTATGAGGCTTTTGGACTTTCATGCTCCATTGCTTCGAGTGGAGATTTTTCAACAAGTGAGCTTGACTTTTCTGTATTCAGTTGCGTGACAATATTTTTCTCTTGTGTACTCAAATAATATTATCTCAAGTTGAATGAAAAGCCACCCCAGTTGAAAGAGTAGTAAAACTCATGTTACATACATACATTGGTCAATTAACCAATTATGTGTTTTGTTAAACTAATTTTTGATCTACTTGCATCCTGCGTAGTGAAGTATCAGAAAGCTCTGTTGGGTCCTGGGTATGTAGAACAAAACCCATCATTGTTTTACTGAAATGATGAAACCCCAGGCAAGGTAGAAACAAACATTAAACTAAACCGGGTTTCAGAAGAAACATGATGCTATCATACTTCATATGAAAACCTCTTGTCGTTGGGGGAAGGCAGCCTTTTCCTTCTCCCAGCAAGTCTGGAGTTAGTTTTGGCTTGAGATAGAGGCAGAAGGTTGAGCATCTCCCACAGACATTTGCTAACTTCATATTGCTCAGTCAGCTGTCTGAAATGGATGATTGTGCCGAGGTGGGTTTCTGCACAGTATCGATGTTCTGAGTTGTTGGCATGAGGTGGATCTTGAAGAAGGAGCCTGCATCTCATAAAGATCCTATTGATAAAATGTTAATAAATGACCTCTGCATCTAGCTGTTATTGGTATTCTGGGGCACATTAACTGCACCTAAATTATTGCATAGGAAAGACCAAAGAAATTTATTTGACTTCAATGACCTCCTTAGAGAATGGGCTTTGTAATATGCTGAATGACTTTTTTTTTTTCCCCAATATACCTTTATGAGGTTCCCTGTTAGGAGCACTCTGTCTGATATAGGTTTACTTGATTTTGGCCCTTGCCATAGGCTTGTAAATTACTTTCAGCCACGTATGGGACGGTGTAATACCTCCCAGAAGTCTAGAGCATAAAAGAAATGAAGATACAGTCTGGGCTGTGGTATTAGGCTATGGCTATTACATTTATTGCTCTTATACGTTCTCAGCCTGCTTCTCAGGTTCTACTCCTTCTCCCAGGCTCTACCTTTTATTTGTATAGCTGCCTCTGAAATATTGGTCTGTCTCAAATCCTCTTTATTCAGACCTACACTGTCAGTTCTGGAACAGAAAGATCTGACTTAGCCTAGATACTCAAAGCAGGCTAGTCGTGCCACCATGGTGTTTCATCGGGCGAATGTGACCTCTCCTCGGACATACCCACTCTTAATAATACTGTGGCACATCTTGCCCTTACATTTCCTAAATCACTGTCGTTGTCAGAAGCTTTTCATAATCAAGTCCTTATGGAAAGCTTATCATAAGCAACTGAAAGGGATAGCAGGGACTGTAATGTCTGCTTTTGTACAAGCTGTTGAAGCTCATTTAATGCAGATGTCATAGGCAAGTAATGAATTCTGAGACAGTTAATTATGTTTTAATAATATCACTGATTTTCTAATGCACATAACTTTGTCTTCACAGAGAAAAGTCCTCTCAACAACAAAAAGACCGATCTCCTATGGGTAATCTATAGGTATCCAGTTACGCAAAGTGAATAAATAATCTCATTACTGTGATATGATCCCACACATATCACCATATTAGCAGAAATTTCTTCTTCATTACTTTGAAGACCTGTACAGCACAACAGGGGCTGTGAACTGAAATCAGCTTTAGCATCCTGATAAAAATGAAATAAAGCATATAACCAGAGCATTACTGTCAGGGTTATACTGATGTTGGGAGTCCCATTCTCAAAGACAGGTCCACTAGATGGCAGCCATATGCAGCAAAGCTGTCTTCAGTACTTCGCTCCTTCGTGTGCCTCGGAAAACTTGCAACAGTTCGAAAGGACAAAAAAAAATAAAAATGGGTCTGTGCATGCATTTGAAATGATACATTTTAAATTGAAACCATTGTATTATTTTTTTCCCCTTAATCGTTTTGACTATAGAGTGAGGACACATTCTTACTGGAAAACACATTGTAGAGCAGTCACTGGTTACCATTGTAAAAGGTTTGTGTTTGGAAATGTTTAGGTAGAATAATGCAAGAAAACTTTATTTTTTCCAGTGTGTTCCCTAATTAACTCACCTGTTTGCTGCTGATGCAGCCATGGGTCTTGTGATCCCTAGGATGCAATTACAGGGCAGAGAAAGGAGCCACAAATGCTCTGGATAGATTTTTGATTTGCAGGGTAACTGTCAGACAAATGCTGTGGTAAAACTTCAACAGAATGCTCAAAACATCTGTCTCCAAGTACAATGATTTTTTTGATTTTTTTTTTTTTTTGTTTTTACATTTTCTCTGAAGCGTACTTGTGCTTTCATTTGATTTTGGATATGCATGATTTATTCAGGTTATTTACATTGCGATAGAATAACTGCAAAGATTTTCTTCCTCCTGCATTCCTCTGAAGCTGTTGTGTTCCAACACATTTTCCATACGCACAGAGCAACTCTGAACGGCCTTAATATAAATAAGTTGTTTTCCATTGGGAGACAGTAGAAAGAAAGAACAAATGGTGAGTTTCTGAGAGAAACCAAAGTGAGTATGTCTTTTAAATAGGCTGGAGTAATTCAGGGTGAAAGCACAGACTAATCTGGCTGCAGAAGTTTAAGAACTTATCCCCACAGCTGTCTGCTTCAGCCTTCTGCTGGAGACAATCAGCCCTGGAGCAGAGATAAACGTATGTCTAGGGCTGAGCTATCTCACTGCACCATCTTACTGTGAATGGCTGGTAAAAGCACCCAATGGTCTTTGTGTTGTAGACCAGAAGATCCAGTTCCAGCCCTACTAATGGTAACTGGGAGGCAGTTTCCATGTTAGTGAATTAGTTTTGGATCAGACCCCTAGTGAGTCACTAACTTCCCGTCTCATTTTATTGTTCTTTCACCCAGGGCTTGCTGTTTGTGTCCATAAGGTGCCTGGAGCTCTACTTCTGTTTACACATAATCTGTATGTGTGAGAAGTAGGCAAAGAGTTCCATTTGTTCAAATACACGTTATAATTGGGCAGCCACTCAGCTTTTCTAGAGATTCTCCTTTCTTGGATTTTCATGCAGCTTCTCTTCCTGTTTGTTTTTTTGGGGTTTGTTGGTTTTTTTTGGTTTTGGTTTGTTTGGGTTTTTTTTTTCTTGTGCACTTTCCAGGAAACTCTGAGGAAGATTTTTAAACTGCAGTATCATTAAACTAACATTCTGATTTTTATCTTCTCTTAAGAGAAATTCTACACTATTAGTATTTTTCCTGAATAAAATTATGGTCTCGCAGTTATGCTAAATCAAGTTTATGTGCCTAGAGTTGAATTTGGCCATTTGTGACCAGATAAGGATCTAGCTGAGAGTGAACTGTCTGTGATTTGACATGGATAAAGCAGCAGTGATGATGCTTTTTTGCTTGGAGAGACATTTGGAAGAGCGTGTAGAGCAGGGTTATGATTCATGTTTGCTGGGAATGGAAGCTGACTTAACATCTCAGAGGACACAGGACTGGGTGCAGGTTAGCACATCCTGAGTTGAAGAGTAATAGTTTGTGCATTTGTTGTTTTGTTTTGGTTTTTGTTCCTGAATCTCTTACTGTTGTGTTCCATGGGCTTCAAAAATGCAGATTGGGTAATCATGTCATATAACCTATAATAACATACAACCTGTAGCTGTGGAGAAGTACCAGTAGAATAGGACAGTATCACCAACTGTGTCCGTACTGACAGGCTGAGGCAAGCTAGAGGATGCTTTCTGGTATTACCATGGCTGTAACTGGGAGGGTGCCTGCTGGAGGGCGTTGTGTCTCCTTCATGGGCTTCGCACCTCTGTGTTCGCATGCCTTGAAACCAGGACGTGGAAGAGGGAACTGGTGCATGGATGAGCCTGCCCTGATGTAGCTGGGATGCCATGAGGATGCAGAACTGAGACCAGAAAGTACTGCTGAACTTTTTTAGTACAGATGTAACCCAAGTGTCCAGGAGATGTGGCTCTTGCATTACTACTGTAGTCTTTATATTACACGATAAAATCCTGTGACAGTGAATGAGGAAAGAGTTTAAATGCCTGTGGTGATTTGCCAGAAAGCAATTAGGGTAGGCCAGCTCAGACTGATTGTAGGAATTCTCAGCCGCCTTATGTCGTAAGCATTCTTGTCACCATGATGAAGTTTTGCAGTCTTGGCTTTCTTTAAAGTCTGTCACTGCCCTTGCAATCTGGAGTAGCAGCAGTAAGCAATAGTGCCTTTCATCGTCTACAGCTAGGCAGGAGACTGGGATCACTCCTGCAGAGTGTGTAATGGCCCTCCATCCTCTCATGGCAAGGTTAGGCTCTAATTAAAGCCAATCTTTGAGGAATTTACAGCTATTACAGAGCACTCCCATCTGTGAGGAGAGCTTCTGAGAGAGGATAATACTTGTGCTCATGTTTCTGCACTAGTTTCCTGTTCTCATCCAGGTGCAACTCAAGCTGTTGGTGATTATCTTTAAATCCTAGCATGTCTGGGACCTGTTATCTAAGACGCAGCCTCTCACCCCATACTAAGTTGTGGGACATACAACTGGCTGTTTGTTCCTGAGGTGAAGCTTTCCATGGGAGGTTATGGGGTTTTCATATTAGAAAGCTTCTCATTTCAGGAATTTGCCCCTTCCCCTTCCTCCCTTTTCTCCCGTTGACAGCCTGCCAACACACAGGTCTTACGATTTTTCCAACAGACTGTATGGATTAGCTGTTGTCCTTTTTCCTCTGTTTTGGTAAATGTCATTTTCTAGTTAATATTTATGTGGCAGTAGCTTTCTCAAAGTGGTTGTTTGCTAATGTCATGCATTGTGGGTACTTTGTGGAGTGATTCTCTACCTTTTCTTCCCTCCTTTCTTATTTGAAGAGGAATAATTTTGGTTGCTGTAGCCATAGGAACTATATAGCTCTATAAATGAAAATATGCAATATAAACATACCTTAGGGTTTAATAAATGATCAGTAATTGGTTTATGAATGGCTTTAGTTACACAATGCAGCATCTAGGTTGTTTATAGCTATCCTACCTTTCCATTTTTAGGTATTTAGCTATTTGTAACACATGTACTGTTCATGTCTGCAATTACGTATCATTCCTTTCTTGCTATCCCTTTGCAAAGTATCCATAAAAAAGCGTTAATAAGAAGTGTCACGAAACAGGGATGCATACTTTATATTTGTGTGTGTGTGTGGGAAAATTTAATTTTCCTGTGCAAAAAAAATCATTACTTGCACTTAGCTTAAGAAAATAAGAGATGTTTGGGATTTGGTGGGAAGGGTCCTGAAACTTCCTTTTCCTTTTCTCTTGCCCTCACTGTTTTGTCTACTGGCAGATCATCTTGTGATAGAGCACTGTTTCAATGTCCTCATTAGGATTCACCAGAAAACTGATTTCTTCCCCTGTCTTCTTGAGGTTGGTGGCTGCCTTCCCATTTCCTCTTCTGGAAGTTGTCTGTTCCAATACCACAATAGTAAAGATTTGGATTCATTAATACAGCACTGGTTCTGGTTCCAATAAGTTTTAATTGTAGTGAAATGGCAAGATGCTTCATGTGATTTGTCCTGGTCTACCCTAACTGCCGAGTAATGGCCAGTATCGTATTTGTTCTGTTGATCCTATAGGGCCAGGCTCAGCCACAGACACATTTTGGAGTGAAGACAAATCATGAAGAATGGGTGTCGGCACCCATCCATTTTTTTTTCTGAAGCCGAATCCAGAAGTGCTCAATTATATTTATTACTGTAACGGGAAGAATCTTTCTGTCAACATCTATAAAAACTATTGAGGTATCCAATTATATAAACTATTATACCTCTAGAAACTGTGAATATGTAGAGAGCACTCTTTGCTTGCAGAAACTTCCCTCACAAGAGGAAAACTGAACAATACTGTGGTAGTTCTACTGGCTCAGTGTCTTGTGGTGGCTTCCTTTTGTACACAATTTGTAGGGGGAGGGTGAAAGGGTGTTGCATGAAGCTAAAAAAGATTGGAGAGCTGTGCAAGGACATAGAAGATGGCTCCATATAGGAGTACACCACCAGCTAAACCCTTCTGGGACACTGGAAGAGATAATCAACAGTATGGTATCTTGGCAACTGAAGGAATAAGCATGAGGCATGTTGAGGGCTTCCCCTTTCAATCAGAACAAATATCTGGGTTTTCCATATGCCTTTATTCCTTGTAGGCAGGGTAAGGAAGAAAATTTTAAGATATTTCACTCAATGGAGGTTGGTGAAATACCATACTGGCTGGATTGCTGTGAAAGGATGACTAAAGTACCCTTCAGAGCTTCACTTGGAACAGCTTATGTTTGCTCCTGGTTTATCCTGGAACAGCTGGTCTTGCCTCAGTTAGGCAGGACTTAATGAAAAAAGGAACTAACCGTGATACTTCGGCAGCAGCGTCTCCCACATTGTTATGCTCATAAAAAGAAAGTAGAACAACAGTGTTAGCCACAGCTTTTTAAGGGCCTGTGAATCTCGAAGTGTCTTGCTGTTGTAAGGAATACAGCCGCCTCTTGCAAGGCTACCCCGTTGCCCCCTCCATCTGGATTTGTCTTGAGCAATTTCTAACGAGAACCGGTCCTTTGTGCTGCTGTAAGCTGCCTTACAGTAGTGCTGGACAAATAGTCATGAAGAGAGCCTTTGTCTGAAGAATGGCTTCCAGTCAAAAGGCGTATTCCCACCTTCAAAATGCCAGAAAAATCACTACAGCTTTCAAGAGCTCTTCTTGAATATCAAACACTTGGGAGTTTTTTCTGCCTCAGAGCTTGAGGCCTTGTCCTTTCAGGACTCAAATTCTGATCTTAGCTATTGCTGTATGAGCATTAATGGATTTTATTATTCTTCAAGAATGTCCTCACTTTACATGTTCAAGAGCACGTGACTTGTGGCTTTGTTCCCAGGGTCACAGTCAAAATTCCTTTTGCGTTCTTTTTTCCACGCAGTGCATGCGGTGGCAATGAACATTCTCAGTATTCCTCATGCCCAAGGGAATAAACCAAAACCATCAGTGCTACAGCATTTTCTTATGGTTGTTGTTATCTCTAGAAGTTGTTTCTATTTCATGAAGATAAGCTCACCAAGGAGTAATATATGATAGGATAGACTCCTTTAATCAGTAACATGCAATTAAGTACCTAGATGAATGACAACCGAAGAGGGCCAAAAAATGTAATCACCTAAATGATTGAAGATAAATTGCTCGGGAATAATAACTATGAAGAAGACGTCTTATGCTTTTGATTAATTCCTGAATATTCTTACCTCATCTCTCCCTTTTCTATATTGTCATCACCCAAAACCAAATGGACACATTCTGCAGATGTGCTGTCCATTTCAAATCCAGGATGGCTTTGACTTTAGGGGTTGTAGGTGGGATAAGAATTTGGCTTTTCACAGGTAAGGTTCAAAGTTTAAGGAACAAATGCTGGGGCAAAACCCTGATTACCCAAGGAACAAGAGAGACCCTGTGGTAACTGGAAGGTTGGGAGCATTAGGGAAGGTGGCCAGGAGACTTCAGAGGTGACTGATGGCCTCCTCATGTTCTCATCAGTCAGTCGGGGTCCCCAGGGACTGCTGGCTTAGCAGGAGGTGGCTGCTGTGCTCCAGCACTTCCATGGTAAAGCACATAGTCTTCATGCACTGGTCAGTCTTCAGCACATAAAGCTTTAAAACTGATTTTCAGTATTCAGACGTTTCACTTAGGCTATCAACAGCGGTAGGAAAAACTAGAAAATTATGACAAGTGGGGGTTTTTTACAGTTTGAGCTATTAGTAACTGAGAATTTACAAACTCTGCCGTATGCAGCTGCAACGAGTGATCCTGTAACTGGGAGACAGCAAATATGTCAAAACCAGCAACAAATATCTACAAGTTTCTATAACAACAACAACATTGCTCAAACACCACCACAAGAAAATGCTCGTTAAGGCCTAGATCCGCTTAAAACAGAGAGTTAAAGAGGCTTGAGAAGCTGTTTTTTCAAGGCTGAACTTGCCAGAGCTGATTCAGTTCTCCTGTAGGCTTGAAATTGCTCAGCCAGAGGACTCCCATTCTCACAGCAGGAAGCTACTGTCTTAAAACTACATGTTTTAAATATAACAGCCTGTAATACTAAACGCCTATGGCACCAGAACTCTAGTTTACAAAGCTTTATAAGAAACTTCATGTAGTAGGACAGAGGTTTCTTGCACACCTTGGGAGAGGAAGCAGGCATCCCGTCTCACTTTAGGCAGCTTATTTACAGTCTGAATTCATTAAAGAGACGCAAGTGATTGGCACTATTCAGAGAACAGCAGACAGCGGCTCAAGGTGAACAGCCTGAGCCTGTGGGGAGAGGCAGGGGAGAAGTTCTGACCCTGCTTCGCTTCTGAAAACAAAGCTGTTGTGTGAACACAGCCATAAATGTCTAAGGTTGAATTCGGAGATTACTGCCTTTCCGGTTTTCTTCTGCTGGGGTCAGAAACAGGAACTGGGATGCAGGTAGTTACAAGGAGATATTGGAAGAGTGGGACACTGTGTAAAATTGGTGATCTGTAAAAGGTTTATAGGAGGGCTTCTGTTAGCATTAGGTGGCCACAGTGTCTTCAGGAGGTCCTCTGGGGACACACAGTAGTTTCAGCTGCCTCTTACGCTGAGGAGGCCTTAAATATTCACTTGGTTTGTAATCTCAAAGTTTGTATTTCACTGTAATACTTGTTTTAACAAAATCATGACAGAATGCTGAATGGTACTAACTAGAACTCAAAGCTTTATTTCTTTTTCAGGGTGTAGAAAAAATTCTCTATCTAGCTTCTAAGATACTGCCTATCACAGTGTATCTTGCTAGTTACAAGAGGATAAAGAGAATCATTTCCATTTTAAAGCTGAAGGACTGAGGCACAAAGAAGGGCAGGACTTACTGAAATTTCACTCTGAAACTCTATGGCAGAGTGAAGAACTGGTATCCTTAAATGCCAACCTGGCAGAGGGCTACATCTCTAAATACTTTGTAAATAATCATGCGGATTATGCTGTGGATGCGATAAGCGTGCTGTCTGACAGATGAGTAAGCTGAGAAATACTGTCTTTAGAATGCTTGTCTCCTAGGAAGTCTCTGGAAGTGAATCCAATTTCTCCAGGGAGTGTTTTGTCCTTGGTCATTTGAATGTCCTTTTAATGCTGAATTTATGAGACTGTGTATTGAGAAAGCTCAGCGTTGTGAGAGTGGAATTCCACATGCAGAAGGCAGTAAGCTGGTACGCACAGCTCCGCCACGTGTGCTAGAGTGGAGCATGAAGGCAGTAAGAGCTGCTAGAAAAATATGATGTGTGAATTTAAAGTTCAGTGAGAAAATATATCATCCTGCCTTAGACCCTTAATTGATGTGGTTTTAATACCCGCGGTCCAAACTTTCAGAAGTAGACAAGAGTCACAAGAAAATAGAAGGGATTTCAAGTCTCAATGAATATCAGGCTTTTACAGCTAAAAATTAAATATATCTATATATATTTGGAAAAAAATAAAATATATGTATGTATATAGGCAGTGAGAGCAAATAGTGAGAGCTCTTTGAATGAGATCATATTAGCATCTGCAAGCACGTGACTTACAATTCCAGGTGAGAATCTCAAATTATTCTTAGAGGTATCATTCGATTGCATGTTGTAAAACCTTTTCTATTGTCAACTGGGCTTTTAGTACTGTTTTTGCTCAAGGGAAGCAATGATGACTTTATGGGTGTGGACATCAGGCAGACATTAAAGTGAGGTGTTAAAAATTACATGGAGTGGAATTTTCACAAAGCTGTATCGATTTCTTTGTAACGTAAAGCTTTCAAATCAATAGACCTCTTTCTGAAGAACATGTCATGACTCAGATGGAATCTATAACCTTGATGCAAAACTCGGAGTCGTGTTCAGTGGTCTGTCTTGTGGCGAAGGTCATACTGGAAAGACGGATTGGTTCCTTTCAGCTATGCAAATTAAAGAAGCTCTTGACCTTTATGCCTGTAGCTTGAACTTCAAACATGTCTGCAAGACAAAGTGTGTGTGGATGTGTGTGTTAGGAAACAGGGAGGATTCTGGAAAGAAATGTTGCTATGGTGGTCTGTAAAAGACAGCTCTCTTCTGTATTTTCCCCAAAATTCCAGGTGAGTGCAAGCTAGAAGGATTCAGCAGGGAAAGTTATGGACATTTGCAGAAATTTACTGAAGCTAGGTACAAAATCTCTTCAAGTCTAAGTACTTTTTCACCAAACAAGGCAGTAAATCTGTAGCTTGCAAAGACTAATGTAAACCTAGCTTTAGGAAGGCAGATTCTTGGTCCAAACAAACCATGTCTCTTTTTGTCCAATGTGGTTAAAGAACAGTTTGTGCTGTAAGTCTGTGTGTGTGGAGTGATGAAATGGATACAGCAGAACATTATGGGAAATGTAGCTGCGAGAGGAGGTGGGAGGACTCAAATACTTAAGAAAATCTCAGGAGGATAGTCCTTCGTCTGGTGAAATTCAGCATAGATCCTTATAAAATGTTCAGTGGTCTTGCACTACGGTTATATGGATTTACACCACATTGTGTCTGGACTAAGAATGATGAACAGAGTTCAAAGGGAGAGGGCTCACCTATATGCTTGGGATCTTTTTCCAGATGCCTAACAGGAGCTGATTAAATGCTTGTCTACTGCTGGAGGCAAAACAAAACAAAAACTTCCCCCAGAAAATCGTCCAGATAAATCTAGTGGCTTAAAAGGTAGCTTTCCTCAGCTAGTCAAGAGGCAACTGAACAAATGGGAAGCATGGAATAATAGCCCAAAACATGAAACGAGAGGCAGATGACTCGCCATTAGAGGGCAGGAGGAAATGGGTTAATCAAAAAGTGGAGCAACCACAACATTCCACCTGTGATAGAGAATATAAATCAGTGGTGGAAATGGTATGCAAAGCTTCAGGGCTTGCTTAAATACTCCTTTCTGTAAGGAAAATAAAAAAAATTAAGAAATACAGTGTACGTTTGAATCCCAAGGTGGTGCATTTCAGAGAAGGTTTCATAAGCAGCGCATCCAGGGAGTAGAGTCAAATCTGGCCCAAACAATATCACTTTTGATTGCAATGTTGTTAAATATCTCTTTGTTGTAGTTCTGTATATATCCAGTATGGTAAGTCCTAGAAATAATAAGGAAATATAGTGGATACTGTAGAAATACCTTGGTTAAATTAACATATGAGACAGGAATGCAGTGAATATTCTGAAGACTGTATCCCAAGTTATGTGGGATAACCTGCGCATTGCCTTCAAGAGAAAGACTGTTGGCACCAAAGGATCTACTGTATTATGTCTGTGTAGAAAATTATTATATAAAGGCTGTGGCTAAAGCAATCATGGCATAATATTTTTATATTCTGGTCTCCAGAATTGTGATGTGGGATGTGTGTGCAGGAAACAGATGGGCATTTAAACACACAGATCATCTTAGGCAAGATGAGATTTACCTGCCCTAAATTAGATGGCTAAGTCTAAGTGAGTCAGCCTAAGCTCACTTCATAGTCAGTGGGGTGTAATGTCTCAAGGGGCGAGTCATGTTAGCCTGAGATAGGCTCTGCAGTAACGCGAGTTGTTTTCTGCAAGTGCAAAGCTGTCTGAGACTGCATTATTTTGTCCTTTTTTTTTTTTTTAAGCTAACATTGTAATTTCTCAAGTGGAAAACATGGAAAACCCCTCCCTTTTAGTATATTTAAAAGCCTGAAAACAGAAGGAAGCATTTTGCTGTAGGTTCTGCCATTTTTTTTCTCAGTGTTTTCTTCTAAGCCTTCCAGAGAATCAAAATGTAACTTTATTCATACAGCTCCTGTGGAAGGACTCTCAGCAGTTTCCTTTTTTAAAATCAGCTCTGAGTGGCAGTGAGAAAGAAGAATGAGGAGTGCCTTGCAACTTCATATCTCCTGTGGTACTCCTGAGTCACAATATTCTATGGGAGAAGAAGAATTCGGATTTTTTTTCTGGTAGGTTTACCAGATGAAAAAATATGTAACGTTTAATAACGCTGTATAAAAGCAAGATATTGTTTTGGTCAGAATAGATAAACATAAGAACATGGTCAGGTATCCGACCTATTGCTGCTCTGTGACACGTTTTCCATTTACTAACTGCAGATCAAGCCCTCAGTTTGGAATAAAAAATTCTAGGTACTGGCAATGGCAATTGAAAAATTAATTTAAAGAAAATCAAGCAACTTGATCTGAAGATGAATGCGGGTAGTAATTTATAGGTAATAACTGTACACACAAAACTGGTTCTGTTAACTCTGGCAAAATCAGGTTCATTTCCAGCTAGCCGAGGTATTTCAATTGAGCTCACTTATCCCTTGTCATCCAGATCAAATAGCAGAAGTGGAAAATTCCATGAGGACAGACTTCAAAGAGCTTCAAGAAGAGAAGTTTTGGAAGGGACTTTTTTTCCCCATTCATTGAGCAAAGAGGAATGATGAGCACAGTTGTCCTTGGCTATAGCTTAACAAAAAGGATTCGATCTCATCAGCCAGTTAACACCAAATGAGTCAGGACACTAGACGTCCTTGCAAGTTTAAACGCAGCACCATACGGGGTGACACTAGTTTTCTCCTCATCCGGAACACACGTCATCCGTGTATCTCTGGGTCTTTCCTGTTATGGCATAACCAGCTTTCTCCCCTTTCAGAGGCATTTTACTTAAGCACATGACTGCTTTCTTAAAATCTTTTTTTTTTCATTTTTTTTTTTTAATTATGGCACTTCTACACTTACTCTAGCTGTGAGCTAATACTGTTAGGGGAACCTTGTATTATGTAGACTATCCTGTTAAAAACCAATACCATCAGAAGCCGTGTGGAAAAAAAAAAACTGTTCAAGTGATGAACTTTCAGAAAGTTTTAGTTTAAAAAAAGACAAGTGTTAAGTTGTGGCAATTATAAAGAGAAAAGTTTTAAAAGATTTGGTGACTTGAAAGATGAATACAATATATCTAAAGTGCCTGTCTTTACTCTTTTCTGGGTTTCCCTAATTAGTTGCATGCAATTTCTTCTTTTCTGTTGCATTACTGCCTTAGTATCCCTCCCAGATTTAAAAGAAACCCCTACCCTTAATACCTTATCTTTTGCACCACACGGATTTTTCCTTAGTTTTGCAATATGGTTATCTGACTTAATTAAAGTAGCATTTCTCAGACTATGTTTACACATCGCCCTTGAATGACATGTTAAAACCTTGGTGTGCAGGTATCTGTTAGAAGGATATTCAGATGTGATTTTCATGGGATGTTCTGGTGTGGGATGGGCTTTTCTAAGGAACTTTGCATAAGGCGTATTCCATCCTTTCCAGGTTGGGCAACCTTATAGAGCCATTTAATGTCAGCTGGATTAGGAGAAAGTACTGATGTGATTAATACCATTTACCACATTGTAACTGTAGACAGTTGAGCTTATTGCTTGTCTTTGCTTGGTGGACATTATCCTGCAAAAACCCGGGTTTGGAAAAAAGATCCTGTAAAAAGTATTCTCTTTAAGCTTTTTAGGTCCACGTTACTGGAGGTTTATGTTCGTGCTATATGTCCTGTGTGACCTTGGAAGTGAAAAAATACAGTAAGACCTGGTTTCCATACTGTCTAGCTGAGGGTAAATGCTAGAGATGTCATACAGTTTTATTAGTATTTATTTAGCATTACAGGTGAAAACCTGAGCACTTATGTAGGTCTTAGAGGAGCCTGAGTAGCAAATGTATAGGTGATGATCATTAAGTTACAACCCCACTGTGTTCCTAAACAGATAAATTATTGCCAAAAATGGAAAAGTACAAACTTTTCTTTGCTACTTCAGTATGTGTCTGTATCACTGAGGAAAAAGAAGCAGTGGAACAGAAGAACCAGGAGGTTCTTTACTTTCCACGGGTTTAGAATTAGGCACACTCTAAATTGTGTGTATGTTACATGTGTCTGTAAATACGGTACAAGTATCCTGCTTACCTACTGATTGCCTGGTGGTACTTTTCTATTGCTTTCCGTACAAGTTCTCTAGCTGTCCCTACTTTCTCTCTGCCCTTCCTCTGAGCAGCGTTATCCTGCTGTGTTTGCCCTATTGGTGCCTTATTTGGGCCACATGGTTGTTACTTTCCGTTTGATTTGGCTTTCTCTTTTGCATTTACTGCCACATTTTACCAGTTTAATTCTACCCTGTTATGGAATGTGCAGCAAATCCGAGACGTTTTGGTACCTATGGTGTGATGCTACCCTCGTCTCTCTGCTTGTTCTCTATCCCCTATGCGTAGACTAAGAGAGAACTGAAAGCAGCCTCAGTAATTACTGAGGCCACGATGGCCTTTCTCCTCAGTCCTAACTGGTGGCCTTCTCTTGTCCTAGGGCAAAGAGCTGCACCTCTTTGGGGATGCCAGACTCTGGACAAACCCTTTCTTCTAATAAGTATCACTAAGCACCTGGAGGAGGATTTCTAACATTCTTGTCATTGTGTATGTGTGGATATATATATCTATATATACTATATATATATATACACTAAGTGCTTACTTGCCACTTGGGACAGGCAAGGCTGCCACAGTCCAGGAAGGAAGACACACATCAGGAAGTTATCCTGGCTAATGTACAGTGCTCAAACCACTTGAGGAAAGTACTTTGCAGGGGTGGAGAATATCGCTCTAATAATGAAAAAATGAGCGAGTCAGTCAAAGCCGTGGTTTTCCAGCTGAAGGGTAAGCAAGTGGTGGACTGCCTTTGAGCAAACAGCAGGCAGCTGCTGCCTCAAGCAGCTCATCTACCAAAGACACAGGTACAAGAGTCAAATTTTATCTCCTGCAGAATCTCTTTCTTCCCGATTCTGCCTCTGGAAGAGACAGCCCTGACCTGGGGATGCAGATTCTACCTATCCTGTCAAATAGCCAACCCTGCTTTGAGCAGGACGCTGGACTGGATGACCTTCTGGGCTTCCTTTCAAACTGAATTATCACATGAGCCCCTAATCCTAATCTTTGTTGAACCAGCCTTTGCCATAAGAAAGCTAGCAGTGTAAGGAAAACTGTCAGTAGAACAAGAATGGAAAGTAATTGATGCCAATAGGATTTTGGTAGTTGGAGCCCAAAAGTGGATTTACTGTATGGTGGAACAAATGTTCAAACATTTTTTTCTGAGTTGAAAAGGACAATAAGAGAACACATTGTTTTTTAGTATGTTGGAATAAAACCAGTAAGTTTCTTAGCCCTGAGAATGCCGTCGCTCCCCTGGAGTACTTTTATTTTTTACGACTGCATCCTGGAGCATCCTAGTGTGAGTTAAATGTTTTATGTTTCCCATTGTATTCTATGGATGGGAAATGCGTCGTTTCGTCTATCCTCTTTTGGATTTTGATTTTTCTCTTGCATTCCTTTTGGGTGGCACAAGCAGTTCAGAACAGGCCCTTTTTTTTTTTTTGTGCTTTTACAAAATTTTATTGCTAAGAAATATTACTGATACACGCCAAAGGCCAGCTTTCTGGGAAAAACAAATCTTATCACTTTCTACTGTTAGCGTCTCCCATCTCTCCATTTCCCTCTGTCTTTCTTCATGTAAAATGGCTGTGGTGATGTGCTCTTAAGTGTTAGTGGTGAAATGAAGGATTCATAACGTTGCAGCCTGAAAAATCTCTTTGCTGATCTGCAGGCCAGGTGACGTTATGTCAGAGAAGTCTGCACTGCGCTTTCCCACACTGTCCTGCCAGGACAGTTCGTTCTTCCTCCATGTGCGTTTCGCTGGTTGGGCTCTGTGGATTTTGCTTCATTGTACCCACAGTACAAAATGTTTTGGACTAGATGTTTTGATATTTTTTTCATAAACGCAGGGAATAAATGTTTTTAATGTATTTCTTCCAGTAGTTTTCTAGAACCATCCATTTAGAAAAAAAGAGCAGAACATTTATTTTCTCGTTATTTAATATTATATTTTATATAGAATAGCAGAGGATTTATTAAACTGAATCCTTTCATTACCTTTTTATAATGAGAAAAGTTTATTAGAGAACACAGGGTCGTAAAGCCTTTTCTTATAAACATCTTAAATGATCTATTTGGGTTTCAGTCTGCTCTTTCAACTCCTTCAAACGCTATCACCTCAGTCACTCGCTGCCAGCCCGCCCAGTAATCTGTTCAGACTGCTGATAAATGTCTGTTCCTCTCGCAGACCTCCCTGTGCCCCACCTTCTGGCTTAGTCTTAACTGTTCCCTCTGGCACAAAAGCTTCAGCCTTTTCAAGTCCAGAAGGGATCCATTTCAGGGCTCTATGCTGACCTTTTCTTTAGCACAAGGAGAAGAACTCCAAAATATATAGGGGGAAATATCCATGTCTCCTCTGGCAGCTTTGCCAGGGCTGAAGTTGCACGAATTAATAACCCAGTGTCTAACTATTGGTTTTTGTTTACAGAGAGAATATATCCTTCAAAATCAATCTGTGGTAAAGAACTGACGCATTCTCCTACTTCTGTTGTTTCTCATGTTCCTTGGAATTCAATTGAATTCTGAACTTTATCTTGACAATTAGTGAAAACCTCGTCATGGATGTGTCATTGTGAATGTTGAACACAATGATTTTGCTGAAATGTTTAAGAAATTTTGTAATTTTCAAAGGAAAGGGTCAGGAGTAAAGTATTGTTCAGGTCTGTTGCCCAGTGACTCCACACGGGTGTTTTGTACATAGAGTTCTGTCACTTAATTGTTCTCCCCATAGGCTTGAAAGATGCTTTCATATGCCGTTTTTCTCTGTTCTTATCACTGGTACAGCTATATCCATCAGAAAAATGTTAGCGTACACATGCCCTTTTTCTGCATGAGTAAGAGAATTATATTGTTTCATGTCTCAAAACCTCCTTTGGCAGCTATAACTTCTTATTAATTTATTGGAATTGGCAGATTGACTGTGTGGGAAGAGGTTCAAGAGTTGCATCAGTTGGATCTGGATTAGTTCCTGACTGGATGTGAGATATTTCTGTTGTAGGCAACATACTGTCTATTTGAGACGCTACCTGCCCATGTTTGGAGCTGTCTGCCGTTTAAAACTCTCAGAAGAATAACTGCAACTAGATCTCAATTTATAGCATAGAATTACTATAGAAATACAGTGTTGAAGAAATCACATGTGCTTTTTAGGAAAGATAGCTGTTACCGTAATCTGCAAAAACCAGGGTCAGGCCTTAAAGGTTTTTAAAAAAAAACCCAAACAACACAACAACCAACCAAGCAAAAAAACCCCAAACAAACCAAAAAACAAAAAGAGAGAAAAGGGAGAGAAGTAAAAACAGAGAAGTGATGAAGAAAGTTTCAAGTTGCTTTAAAGAGTAGTTATAGTGATTTTTAATTGATTATCAAGAAAGAGAAAATGTAAATGGCGAGGGTATGGAAAATAATTGCCACAAATCTAAAAGTTTAAAATTAATTGGTTTTGAGAATGTCCAGAAGCCTTTCTAATGATACGTTCATATGTAAGGCTTCATTAGTAAGAGATAATAAGGGGAAATCAACTTCTCCTTTTGAACAGTTTTAAAACCTAAGTAAACAAAGTGATCATTGGAATAAAATGTCCATTGATCTTTCTTCCCCTTTGTGACATCTTTATAAAAACTGTAATACTAATGATAGTATCTACTCTTTGAAATTGTTACCTGAAAGAATTTGAGTAGACTTGGATTATGGGATTGTTTGTAAATAGTCTGAAGCAAATGTTACTTTGTTACTTTGGCTTCTGCAAATGCGCAATTAAGTACCCAAAAAGCAACAACCAAACCCCACCTTAAGTAACTCAGAGTCATTTCTGTTTCCGAACTGGAAAAAGCAGCACCTGAAAAAATCAGTGGGAAGTAAATGATCCTGGGGATAAGTGTGTAACACACCAAGGGCAAAGAGAGAGGAGACTAGCAGGCCTTGGGAAATCTTTAGAACGTATAAAACCTTTTCCTGTCGTCTTCTCCAGCAGAAGTAGCATTTGTTTTTGGCTATGTACCTGGACACCAGATTTAAAAATAGCTGGGTTCCTTCCTGCCTGAGGAAGAGAGAAAGACGTAAGTCAGATTTATTGGCTGACCTACAAGCTTTACATTTAATTTCTTTCTGGTCACATTTTTTGAAGACATTGTGTTACAGACAGGGTGGTCAGAGCAGCGGTTCCACTGCTGATCCATGTTAATCTAGATATTTACAGGCTTATATGCAAACGTATTTGTTCAGGTGCTGCATTCAGGGGAATACATGCTCTCTCCTCAAACATTTATGTACACAAAAATACTTTGCACAGATATTCCCAGAAAAACAAACCAAAATTAATGCTTGCTGTGTATTCCCTGCTGTTGTTACCTGGATTAGTTTAAACTAGGACGTTTACCATCACGTGTGCTGCAGTCACCATTTATATTTCTTTTTTAGTTTGATTACATCTTAACTCACTGTAGGACTTTGAAAAATCCTTCTCCGTACCGCTGAAATAAGAGGAAGAAAGAGAAGATACCAAGATGCGTTTCTGTTAGAAGGCAGCATTTTTGAGAGCTGGAGGGAAAGTACTGTGACTAAAAGCTGCTGATTACACTATAATTCATGAATTATTAAGTAATGAAGTATTTTGCCAGGTAAGCAGTTAAAGCTCCTGTCACCTTTTGAGCTGGTGATTCCAGAGCCATGTTGGTGTCTGTGTGACTGCTTACGGAGCCACACAAAGTTTTTTGTCTATTCAGATGCCGGGCTTCTTCGTTTTCAGTTGATCCACATAAACAGGGTGGCCAAATGGCTAGAAATTCCCCGAAGTCTCAAAGAGGATTTCTGAGTCAGTCTGAAGTGTCCCTCACTGGCTGCAATAGAGGTGGGGTTTGGTGGGATAAACTGAATACTGCCGTTTGCTGGGGTCTTTGCATAGCAGCGGGGCAAACGCTGTTTAGTGGCTCAAGCCAGTAGCTTCCTAAGTGAGCTTGTGTCTGGGTGTGATTTAAACAATTTCTTGTGTGGAGAGTAAAGTTTATTATCTGAAAAAGCTGTAAAATGACTGCATGTTCTGCACACCCTGGTATTTAGGATCTGTCAAAAGAGGACAGATCTAGTCTGCAATGACATGGAAGCAGGAGTATTAAAATAGCTGACTGTTGAAATAAAATAGTAATAGTGGGATGAGATGACATGGTCAAAAGTCTTTTAAAGAACCAGCACCTAGTTCTAAAAATGAATTTGCCCCTGGACAATTGCTTTCTTTACAAGTAGGATTGAAAGTTTACATGGTTGGCGAACAGATCCGTTTTCCTTCTGGTTCTTAATTTTTTGTTCTCTGGGCGCCTGAAGTATCATGCAAAGGCTAAGAACTTTGCATCCAGAGCCTGAATATCAGTTGTTTGGTTTTACTGTATGAATAAATTTGCTTTCAGCTGAGAATTTATTTTTAACAAATAAGATCTTTTACAGCCGAGCAAAATCTGTAATCCCACATGCTAAACTATGAGTGAAACACCTAAAAAGTTGGAAACAACAACAAATTGGTTGTGAAATGAAATTAATCCACTAACAGGAGGAGGGGTTTTCAAGTAACCCTTGGTTTAGTCACCAAGTTATCCTAACTGTGACCCTCTGCTTCTGATGTAGCTATTTCCAATACCAAAAGGAAACTGTGAGTAGAAGTCTTAAAACGCAGTGGGATTAAGTCAAGGATATGAAGACTTGGATCTCTGAGGACCAAGGACATGAACTCAAGTAGGACTGATTTGCTTTCCAGTTTTTTAAGAGCTCATGTTAAAACACACAGCTCTGTCAATAGAGCTCAAGAGATAGCTTTTACATTGGAGTTACACGATGCCTGTAATAGGGTTCAGTTATCCTGCTAACTGTATGTGAGGGATCTGCAAAAATTTCCCAGATCTGTAGGAGAAAAATAAAATGAATGCAGTCTGCTCTACATAACTGTCTGCAGTGAACAATAAAATGGCTGTAACAGGGATCATTTCTTCACATATGGAAAAATATAGGTTTTCTATATATTTGTAATATATTTGCTTAAAATTTATTGCATGAATATTTAAAATATATATCCCCTGTATAAAATACTGTATGTTTAAAATGGGACAACTTTGCCAATTTTCATAGTATTTCAAGTATGTGGCATAACAAAATGCATTCAAAGTATCATTAAAAATTGATACTTTTGGAACACTTAAAATGTAGTTATGAGTTGTCTTGAGTATTTTTAAAGAAGCATGTGTGCAGAGGATTTTCAGATATACAACTGATAAGCAGAAAGTGGAGATCCCCCTCCCTTTCGGTGGAACCTGTGACAAGATTTAGTCCAGAGTAATAGCGTACAGCAGACTGAAGGTATGTTCATATGTTATGTCCCTGTCCTTTGTGTAGTAGCAGTGTAATATTTTCTGTCAGCTAGACTGGGTAGAAAGTCCTGACTTTTCCGTACTCTGATGATGCGAAGTATCCATAGGCTTGGCTAAACCCAGGTAAACCAGCTTTACAGCTGTTTTGTGTTGCCAAAGGGAGTGCAAAGCAGCTGGAACTTATTGGTGAATCTGGTCTTATATCTTTTCAGTGCCTTCAGAAACCAATGTGGCTTTGGTTTTTGTTTTAAGCGTACAGCAGGTTGCTGTGTGTAGCACTACTCTAGAATGCTGTGGGAAAGGCTGTGTTGTATCCTGAAATGAGAAGCCAACACGGTTCAGAACTAACAACTCCTTGATGTGCAGTACTTGGGCCAAGCTCTGCCTTCAGAGATAGGATATAAGTAACCGAGAGCAATACACTTGCTTTGACGGACATATTTTATTCTTGGAAGGCGCTCAAAAATGAACCTGGCGCATTAATTCCCCGATGGCGGTTTAACAAAGAGAGAGAGAATAACTGAAGGTACAGAAAATCCTACAATGGCCAAACTGTGGGGGTGAGTAAGTTGTGCTTAAAGCTGAACAGGAAATAGATTTCCTGGCGTGCAGAAAAAAAAAGAAAAAAAAAAAAGGGGGGAGGGGGAGGTAGAACTTTTCCTACTTTGCATTTGGATGGAAGTAGCAATTAAGAAAAAAAAATTATGAACAAGAACTTTCTATCCTTACGTTAAACTTATAGCTTACTTCTGCTTTGCGTGAGACTGAGGTTCAAGATCTCTTATCTCTGAGTCAAACCAGGACTTAAAATTCAATCTGAGATTGAGTCTCCTGGTATCTGGCCTTTCAGACGTTGGAGAGAGGGATAGTGGTAAGGAATCTTGGGGTTTAAATAGAATTTGTGTCTTGGACATGGAGCACTTTCCTTGAAGTTTAAATTGATACACTCCTACAAAAGATTTGGTTTTGGCAAATCTGCACTATTTGAAGAGAAACACTTTTGTTTAAAAAAAAAAAAAAGAAAAAAGAAATTAAAAAGATCTGAACAGCTGTAGTTTGTAGTTATGTGGCCATTTTGGGCCAAATCTGCTTTGGCATGCCAGCGCCTAAATCCTGTGATTCATATTCTAAACACATAACACCGAAATTCCATTCCTCAGAAGTCATGTTCGGCTCCTGTCCAGCACCAGCATTTCCAGCAGCCTTGGTTTGCTGTGCCAAAGTTCCTCTGATGCCAAAAGCGTTAGGGCTTGCTGTGCCCAGAAATGCCTTGCCTGTGGTGGCAGTAAATGCCTGTGTGCCTGCTGATGGATGCTGTTGTCAGGTGCTGCACCCTGGGTGTTCTCCTGCCTGAGTTGCCAGCAGGGAGAAAATCTACCTGTGTGTACTGAGTCCACCTCATAAATAGTTCCAGCTCTCTGAGCTATTTTCTTATTTAATCGCTCAGCGTTTTGTCTTGTGTCCAGGATGCCAGTTCGTTGGGGTTTTTTTTCCTCTGCCTAAAGCAAATCAAAGACGCACTTCTGTGAGGATGCCTCTCCACTAGGATATGGAAGGCGGCAGATGATGCTTTCATAGAATGGTTAGAGTTGGAAGGGACCTTAAAGATCATCTATCTCCAACCCATCTGCCGTGGGCAGGGACACCTTCTATTACACTAGGTTTACTCAAAGCCCCATCCAGCCTGGTTTTGAACACTTCTAGGGATGGGACCTCAACAACTTCTCTGGGCAACATGTTCCAGTGTCTCACCACACCCAGAGTAAAGAATTTCTGCCTAGTATCTAATCTAAATCTCCCCTCTTCCAATTTAAAACCGTTACCCCTCGTCCTATCGCTCCACTCCCTGATAAAGTGTTGCTCCCATCTTTCCTGTAGGCCCCTTTAGGTACTGGAAGGGGCTACAAGGTCTCCCTGGATCTTTCTCCAGGCTGAACAACCCCAACTCTCTCAGGCTGTCTTTACTGGAGAGATGCTCCAGCCCTCTGATCATCTGTGTGGCGATCCTCTGGACTCGCTCCAACAGGTCCGTGTCCTCCTTATGCTGGGGGCCCCAGATCTGGACACAGTACTCCAGGTGGGGTCTCACCACAGCAGAGGGGCAGAATCACCTCCCTCTCTTCATTTTCTCCTGGCCATGACACCTTTACATGGCACTTCCCTTTAGGGAAGATGACAGACAGGCAGTTTTTCCTTTTGAGATGTTTAGCTCCTGTAAATACTTTCTGGTCAGGTAGACATTGTTCTCAGATGTTTTTCTAGACATAATCACCCAGACTCTGCCTGAAAAACACTGGGGCTGAATCACAGACTATTTCTGCACAGAGAGGAGGTTGTACTGAACGTGTACCGGGAGCTGTATAGAGCTGCCTCAGACAGGCTATTTTCCCCTCAGGATACTGAATAGTGTCTGTGGCTTCACAGCTGTTGAGGGCTGGTGGACTTCACACTATAAAGCTCTAGTGGCAAGGGACAAACATGGCTTTGTTCTTCAGTTCCTACAAATTTAATTATTTTTAAGGGATTGCAAACTTGATTGTGAACATGCTTGGACATGTATCCTTTGTTGATTTTTAAATTTCCATTCTATTAAATGGTTTGACAGTTAAAAAGTTAGACATGGAAATCATAATCTACTGTAACTAAATACATAAAATCCAATAATAAAATTATGGGGAAAAACCCTGAAGACATTTATAAGTAATACAGAAAAATGTAAATCATTCAAAGAAATACCAAAGCATCATGTAATTCATAATTATGTTAGTCAAATAACCATGAATTGTTTTTATTAATAGAAAAAAAGCCAAATTACATCTTATAGACTAAGCAAGTATTAGAAACTCAATCTCCAGAGATCTCCATCATGTGCAGAAGCACTGAAAGCAGTATCGTCCATGAAGGTTTCCTTCTCTAACACTCTTCCAAGAGCAAGGAGCAAGTGCAGGTATAACATCTTCTCAGGTAATAAAATTTAGGTGCAGAATTGTTTGGAGGGGGATGCCTTAGACATAGGCAGTTGGACTCAGTCAACTGAAATTGATAAGAAACTTATTCTTGTTCTTAAGTAAAGCTTGTAAAGGACAACAGAAGACCTAAAAACTATATGGCACTACTGGATCAAATAGTTTTAAAGAGTTTCTGAAAAATGTATTTTCATTCAGAGTCTTAGTTATCCCTTTCCCTGTTTTCTCACTGTTATAAACAATGTTCTTTAAATTCGTGTTTTCATTTTTCTCCCTGCAGTTCTGCGTGAGTCACGTAGATGTTGCTTATCACTAGATGGCATCTCATGAATATGCAACTTATGGAAAGATTGTTTGCTATTTTTTGTGCTTACCGTTTAATAACTACAGGTTCAATTAATTGGAAGTTAAACCTGGAGATATTTTTTTAACTGTGGCCAGTAATATATATTCCTTGAAAACCTTGCCTAATTTGCTTGAGTAACATAATGAGCAATGTATTTGGACAGAATAATAAACAATCCAATCAGATCAAATCCTTTTCAAGCAAACCAGATGCTAATACTTTTCAGCAAAGTTCCAATGAAATGGTTAATTTTCTAGGAGGAGAAAAATATGTGCACCTTTACTGTTTGATTATGAAGGTTAAACATAAAAATCCAGAATTATTAAGAGAGTAATCTTACAGCTCTTTCTATCTATCAAAATCCTGGACTGCTGTAAATCTCAGGAGAAAGCCTTTTCTCACAAGAGTTATTAGAACAATTCTAAATCAGCTGCTGGCTGAAATGAACCTCTAAAGTTTTAGAAGTTCATAAAATGTTAAGTACGTATTTCTTAGGCTGTTCCTGGTTGTTCTGGAGGACAGCTTAATCTGTCCTCTCGTCAGCATTGTTTTTTTTCTTCCCAAGGGAGTACTCTACAATATGTTTCCTTTGACATGTAATATGACTGCAGTTCGGTGTGATCACTTGCAAGATGAGAGCGTGAATTATATAGAAGAAATGTTTTGCAGTAAGATTTTGGTTATTTCAGGAAAAGTTAACTGTTAGGCCTAGAGAACAAAACCTGTAAAATTCCTGAATGTTGGCTGAACTAGTGAGTGCAGGACTCTCTTATGCAGCTTGAGTTTTGAGAAAGCAAAAGCAGAAACCTGAATGGAATGCTGAAATGATTACTTGAGCTCGTATGGATGAAGAGCTGCTACAAGACCCATCACAATTTTGCCTTTATTTTGCTAAACTATATATAGATTAGGCACAGTCATGTCCATTAGTAATTTCTGTCTTCCTCTCATGTAAGCATAAAACTAGTTTAACAGAGTTTCCTGGGAAGAGCATGATGCATCCAAAACACACAAGTCCTCATCCAGCTTCCTGTCTGTAGGTAATGCTGCAGTCATTTTGGATTAGCGATAAACGGTCATGAAATTGGAAACAGGTTCTCCCAGCTTTACACAAGAATCTGCAAAAACATGAATACTTGTACCTAGAAAGTGTGATTCCAATTCAAACATCATAAAATAATATACAGTGCATGCTTAACTGCATGCAGGGCCATAAGAACATATTAAATGACATTGCCAGATGCCAAAGACAAATATGGTTTCAGCATTCAGATGTATAGGAACCTGGAGGAGACTATGGCTTAACTTGAACTACTGTCAGGGCTTTATTTCTGTAAAATTGTTTTCTTACGCCATCACTTTTTGCCCTCAGTTTCTGTTATCATTCCACTTGCTCCTGGCGCGTATGTTGCGATGCTATATCATATGTCTGAAAAAACTCTGATACAGCCTGAGCACTGTTCAGCTGTGCTGGCTGGGTGACCTCTTCTCACCATTCCTTGAAGCCCTTGAGTGTGCAAGTCCCCTCCTGGAGGTGCAGAGTGACAGAGATACTGGGAAGTCCTCATCAAGTTTAATGTAAAATGTATGTTGGTTGTATTTTTTTTCACAGTCTGTGTAAGTGAATTGCCACCCACGAGCAGCTTTCAGCTGAACAGGTTTCATTTTTGCAGTCAAGTTATGCGAGGTGGGAGATCTGAGAGAGGAGAAGGTGGATACAATCATCTTTAGTCCTTCATACAGTTACTGTAGTTTCTACAGGGGATCACCTGGGCTCACAAACCCGATGATTAGAAATGTTGATCTGAACACCAGCCCCGTGCAATTTGAGAGAAAAACACAGGTACAGTGAGCAATTTGTACGATTAATTATTTTAAGGACTCAGAGCGTGAAACTGTATTCAACCTTAGAATCCAAACTAAAGACATACATCATAATTAAATGTGCAAGTTGGGAGGGAATAATCTGAGAAATCACTTATTCTGGGTATCTCGTTAAAAAAATTGGGGGGGGGGGGTGTCATTTGCCAGCACATAAATCTAAATCTGGAGCTCAGATGAAGCAGTCCTACGTGAAAAATCATCATCTTTTTGCTCATGCTTCCTGAAATGTTTAGGCTGCAAAAGATGAATGCTAGCAAATCAAGCTTTTTTCAACCGTAAGATAAAATAATAATGAAAGAAGGATATGAGGAAGACCTGTAAAAATGACAAAACTAGCCAGACTGCTGTTTTTCAAAATACTTTCTCTCACGTTTGAAATGAATTAGGGATTTCTGTAGGCTTTCAAAGTGGCCTTGAATTACAATGTTGGTGCCAGATAGTAACATCTGTCCCAGTAGGAACTGAATTGGAACAATATAAGCCAATGACCTTCAGCTGAAACCAAAAGATCCCCCATAGTTACCATTGCAAATATGGGTTAAAATCCTACGAGTTTGAAATTAACATTTTTTTATCACTATTACTGATATTATTGCCTCTGTATGGGAATTGCTGAAGACTTGCAATCACAATCGCTCCGTATCCTGTAATTTGTCACACCTATGGAGTTTTTAGTTTTTCACATTTAACACCAATTTTCTGGTCCTGTGGTGGTCACCAGTTTGAGAGACCACTTAAAGAATCTTGCTCTCTTAAATGATCCACAATGACCATTCATCATATCTCATGTAATATGCTTCTCCTAGAAGACCAGGGCAAATATTTCAGTTCTATCAGCAGCCGGAGCTGGAATTGAAAAGCCTTACAGTAAGAGTGCTTGCCAGGGGCGTGCAACTCTGAGGTGCACGAGGCTTGAGCAGGGATCCAAGTGCTGTTTATCCACATCCCTGGCAAGCATTCTTGCAAGCTGGTGAGTAAGTCTTCAGCCATTTGCTTTCCCTTCATAATCCACAGTAAGAGCTCTTTTACTTTGCAGCAAAACTTTGACATTTCTTGTCAAAAGCTTTCAATATGAATGGAAATTTCAGTTGCCTGGGAAGAGACTCTATTTTGTCGTGGACCTTCCTTCTTTATAGATGCAATTGTGTCTCCAAAAGTTACAACCACCCACCCACCCAAAAAAAAAAAAAAACAACCCAAAAAAAACCAAACCAAAAAAAAACCCAAAAAAAAGTTGGCTTTGCAAAATGTTCCCCTGATGGTTTTCTTATGAAGCATCACAACAAACCAAACCTTTACCATCAGGTACTTGAACACTATGAGATGGATTTTCTGTACTGTTTGAATAGTCCATTTTCTTCTACGATATCTAGTTTCACAGATTCAGATGCTACCAGAGGAATATGGAAGACTTGGGGATTTACTGGTAAAACTCCATCTCTCAAATATATCTGTCATGGTACTTGGGAAAATCTTTCTACCATTGTTATATTTTCTTTCACATACAACAGCAGTGGCAAAAGCACATAATGTAATTTCATAGTTACTTTTCAGATATATTTTAATAATGTCAAATTACATGTGATGTGCTGAACAACCTCCCCCTGGATAACGCTTTCAATTGTCTGTCTAATCTCAGATATTTATCTTTAAAATGTTTTTTCTCAAACAGGCATGCTAAAGCTTTGTGGGATTAATAAGTAATTTTATACCAGGTTTCTTTTTTGGGTATCTTTGTGTTTCTTCCCCTTTTACTCTTTCAGGCTGGTTCTTTTTACCTACCTTGTCCCTTATCTGCGAGTAAAGCAGTTCAGTTTTGCAAGAGTAATAGAGACTTTTTTCTAGGATTTCATTACTCAGATTTTCAGATTCCACTCTCATTCCCAGAGAAATGAGTTTGAATGAGTTAACTGTTAAGATAGTTATGATATTATCATAGTTTCTGGTTCCAATGACATCTAAATATCAACTATAGTTTGAGTTGCACCCACATTACTGAGGGATTAATTTTACCTGAGGCCTTTTTTTTTAACCTAGAAAAGAAAAATAAAAATCCAGCACAACCAAGAACAACAAAAATCCCAACCCCTGGTTTCAGGTAAGCTCTGAGGGGGCTAGGTTGCATTTGCAAAGTTAAATAAATAAACAGAAGAACCGCTGGCTAGATTCAATGAGCTGTACTTAAACTTTGACAAAGCCACTGTTGAAGGCTGTTTTTGCAGAACCACCACACACTGCAGGTCATAAGGACAAACTAGGTCCATAAGGGAAAGCATTTTAGGTTAAAAAAAAAAGAGGGGGGGGAAGAAGGAAAACTGCTGATTTGGGCATGCGTAATCTTTATGGCACTGCAAGCACCAAATGCAGTACCTCAGGCAGCGTGTTTTTTGTCAAGCTGCTGGCCTGCTTTTCTTTAGGGGATCTGGAGACATATGAAGCTTTGTAAATGGAATTCCTCGTATCTAAAGCTTTCCATCCTGTGTTGTGGCTCTGCTGCAGATGCAGTTTGTACTTACTGGGCTGGTGGAACCTGGAGCCCAAAGGGATGGTCAGAAGGGTGTAACCTGGGGTGGGCTGGGGGTCACCCTGCAGTGCCAGGTGCGCTCTCTCAGCTACTTGGTCTGTAAATTGCCCCAATTTCTTATCCATTGTGAATCCCAAAGCCTTAATTAGTGACACCCAGGTCAGTGAGAGGTGGGCTCAGTCTGGTTCTTAGTCACAGCTGTGACAGTGACCAGTGAGAGATCAAGAGAGCAAGGTCAGTGCATCTCCTTGCTGGATTTAATATTTGCTGAGACTTTTGGGGGCTTCTGTTGTTATTCCTGGATCTTCAGCCACAGTAGCATTTTTCTTGAAGAACAGAGACATGGCAGGAGGTAAGGACGGCCAAAATTCAGGTCTGCACTTAGACTTACCCATATTAGATGTTGTGGTTTTGAGGTCTCTGCAGCATTCCTTCCTCACAGGAGCTGTTGAATAAAAGAAGATAATACGGTATTTCAGTCATCCATCTTAAAGAGAGAAAGATATTTCTTGATTATGTGATTTTTATTTTTTTTTTTTCCATTCCCAAGGGACTAGTGTCTAACATTGATTTCTTTTGTGTTGTGTTTGTAATCACTGGGGAGGTTCTGGCAGTGGAATTTTAACCCTTCTTTCTCTCAACAGCCTTTACACTGACCTTAACATTTCCCATGGGAAATAAGAGAATTTGCTTAATCTCTTTGTATGGGGCTAGCCATGGGTTATTGGAAATGACCTGTTGTTATTGTGCCAATGAATAAAATGTCACAAGTAATTTTGGCAGAACTAAAGAGTAAGCTAATTGAAGGACTAGTCAGTGAAAGTCAGAAAAATTTCATCTGTTTTTAATATCTACCAAGGCTCAAATTCAGCTTTTATTTCACCTATAAAGATGTTAACTCTGAAGTATACACACCTCTTTCTACTGCTACCTATGGCACAACTTTTTATGAAGTTGCATTAAGCAATCTGATCAATAATCAAAGCCATCAAGGTTAAAACTTAAAGGCAAATTGCATTGCTGATTCCTGCTTTGGAAAAAACCTTAGACTTTTGAAAGGAACAGGCTTTTCTAAAAGAGATTACTTTTAGAGAATATCTAGGAAAAAAAAAGATTAGCAAAACCATTTTGCAACTGGTGATGTAGGATTATGTATTTATGAATCCCCAGGCCGCATGTTGCATGGAGTTGAAGCAGTTCCTTATCCTTAGAGATGGCTGCTCATAACTTAAGAATGTGTAAATATAGAACACTCCCTGAGTAAATGCTGCTGTTAGAAGCCAAGGGCTCTGCAAGTTAACAATGAGTTATTGTTGCTGTTATTGTTTATGATACCTTTTAATGGAATTGAAAAACCAAGACGCAGCAGCTCTGCACAGAAACGGACTTCTTACAATGGGGAAAATTTGCACAGAGGCTGCATTTGGTCTGCAAATTGTTTACTGGTAAATGAGATCATTCTGCTATCTACACACTCCCCAGCACCTTTTGATTTATGAAATCTCACTGGGCTGTGGCCTTTCGTTTCTTTCACAACTTTCAAAAAGGGCCTGGCTAATGCAGAATTGCAGAATTTCATGTGAGGTTCCTGCCAGTTTATACCCTTTATTCTTTTAATGTGTGTCATGAAAATAAAGCTGCTACCTCCATCAAGATTTTCTGAAGAACAAAGTGCGAGGACAAATTCTTTTCGGCATTACACCAAGGCAATGTGACTAACTTTTAAAGGACTGTATGATGTAACTGGGGGCAATTTGGCTTTTGCTGTACAGTATATATATGATAGAGATGAATGGAAAAGTCAGCAAGGGACTATTTTAGGCTGAGTGTGAGGAGTTTTTTCTTTACAGTGAAATCTTTTATGATAGAGAATAGTCTCTGGAGGAAAATGGTGGGAGCTCCTTTACTCGAGTCATTAAAAACTGGAAAAACCTCTAGGAACACAGTGTGGAGCAGTCTTGCGTTGGCAAAGATATGAACTAAATTCCTATGAGCTCTTTTCCATCCCCAGTTTCCATGAAAGACAGATGGATAGACTGATAACTCTTGAGGTGGTTTTAGCTAATGCAGCCCTTATACTTTCCAGACCAGGTTTTCAAAAGACATTTGGACAACTGTGTCTGAAGTGGTTCATAAATTACATCCCATTATGCCAACAAAACTCTCTTAGTTTCACGGAGGTGGCTTCAGCAGCAAGAAGTCAGTGAGTTTTCGAGTAGCCAAATATGCCTTGGCCCCACCAACTTCACCTCCATGGTAGAGAGGATTTGTTTACTTGTAGGGGGAATGGGGAAGTATTAGAATTAACTGTGAATGAATTGGAAAAGAGTTTCTACCTGACCAAAAAGGTAAGGAAGCTTAGAAATTAAATAAGAGCATACAGATGGAAACATTTCCCACTGCTGGTATAGACTTTCTTATAGAGAATTTAAGCCACAAAATACTTGCTTGCTCTTTTTGTTTGCCTTTCACAAATCCTTTACAAGTAATTAATGAATATTGGTGTTCACAAACAGCCATGAAAGAAAACAGTAAGGAGTGGTCAGTTGTTCTGTATAGAGATTTTTGTTTATCAGATGTCTAGGTTTTCTTTACTGTCTTCTCATGCCCATCACTTCAAGTTTTTGAAGTTGACAGCTCTAAGTTATGTTTAAGCAGTATGTCTTACCAGAAAAATTCTGGGCAGCTGATACTTGTTTTCAGTCTCTGCTTCTGGCTGGACAAGAGCCTCTGCTATAGTCTCACCTGAGGAGCTGCAACAGCAGGCAAGGAAAGAGAGGAGCGTCTGCCTCCCTTTCAGAAAAGACGCCTCATTACTACAGGACAATAATTAGTGTTTAATGCCATGTGATCTTTCCTGTTCTTGTTAAATATTTGGTAAGATTTGATTTATTTCCAAAGATTTGTATGACCCACTTGGATTTAAGGAATCCTTTTGGAGTCTCTGAACACATGACAGAGACACTGCTAAGCTCTATCCTTGTCACTAATGCTGCGCCAAGGGGCATTTCTGTATTTTATGTGTGTAGAGCACATTGTAGTGTAAAGTTCTTAAGCATGGAGGGAAACAAAAAGTAGTCACTGGCAGTTGTTCTGTTGAATGTAATTATTTTGAAAATAGAGATCAAGAGGAATATGATACACCTGTACAATGATTATCTATTAGAAGCTGAATAGGAGCTACTTAAGCACAGGTGTTTCTGATGGTGGTATTTTCTTTATTACCTCTTTGAGGTGGAGAATCTATTGGCTGATGATTTTAATCTCTTACTCCTTCTCCACGGATGATCAGGATATGCACCCTAGCTGAAGGTGGCTAAAATACCAGGTAAAGATGAAATCCATTTTATTATTTAAACCATGTTTAGCATTGGCAATTAAGAAACTGTTAAGTTTGGTTATTTAGTGAAACAGCATTCCAGGATAGTACTGTGGTGGAAGTAGCTACAGACAAAAAGGCTCAGGTGAAGAGTGGGAGGCATGGGAGGAAACAGAGGCAAGGACGTTTTCTGCAAGGCACGGTGTACTGGATTAATCTTTGAGTAAGATTTGTTAGCTTTTTATGTATTTTTTTTTTTAAATGAGAGATATAGTTAATGGTAAATAACTACATGTTTAAAATGATACGAAAAGGGAAAAAAAATTGCAAGGGGCCTAAGCAAATAAGATGTGATTATTTACTGCCTTTATTAGAAATGTTCACAAAACCTCTAATTAATCTGATTTAAGGTTTAGAGTCATAATTCAGTGTTAGCATGGTTTCCAAGACGACCACTGCTGCTTACTGCTGTCACTCAGGCACTTTCAGATGGGCTGAGAGACATCTGCTCATCTTATTTCATTTAATTGAAAGGAGTACTTTTTACCTAAAAAGAGAAAGAAATTTGGAACAGGAAGCAAAGATCTTAAATAAATAATTATTATTACAGAAATACTCAATAATTATCATGCAGAAGATCTGACAGGACATAAACTGTGTTGAAAAATCCCCTCATCTTGTTAGGTAACCTGCCAAAAGCTGAATATATCCTAATATGTCATTTGCCTTATTGTACTCATTTAAATCCCATGAACTAATACGGGGGGAAAAAAGTCTTAGATGAAACTATTTTTAGCTGCCAGTGTGTGACGAGGAACTTTTTCCAGTGCACTGGGGTAAAGAAACGGGCAATGAGAAGGGAAGCTCGATATAGCTCCAAAAATTCCTTTTTTTTATGGCACAAGCCGTGGACTGTGGAACCAGTTGGGAGCAAGAAAACCAGTTGCCACCCTGACTGTCCTGGCAATTTTGGGTTTTGGCAGAGAAGCTGGGAAAGCTTTCCAGCTGGGGAATCACAGGGGAATCACTCTGCCTGGGAAAAGGCCTGGAAAGGACTAGCACATGTGAAGAGGAGGGCCCAACTGTGTAAGAGGGCATCCTTGGAGGAATTGGCATGGCCATTCCCACTCCTGCAGTACTCTTGAGGAGGTCTTCTTCAAGCCTCTTTGAAAGTCTTTATGTTTTCTTGGGGCAAAGTAATCAAAATATGTTATATTAAACTAATCATCTAAGGCAGCAAAATGAAGTACTTTGAGCCTATTTTATGAGCCATCTCTCTTTCTCTCTCGCTCTGGCTCGCTCCATATGTATCTGTGTGTACCCTATTTTGAGTGCACAGCATTTGAGCTCCAACACCATTTGAAAGTGTTACATTTGGCGTAAGTTAACGAGAATTTCTAGCATGCCAGGTAAAGCCTGAGTCCTTTGGAAAGAGGCAATGCCAGTCAATCTGGTTTGCAGCAGGGGTTATGTATCATTTGTAAGTTTTTTCTCATATCTCAGAGTTTTGAAATAGTGTCCTTGGAGAGCTCAGCCTGTTGTTTTCATCCGCTGACTGGCTCTGAGCACTGGGAATCCAGTAATTTGGGAATCATCGCTCAGTCCTTTGCAGAAGGTGTTAGGACTTAAGAGAATACAAACAGAGCTTGACAGGTTGCAAATGGCTAAAGACTTCAGTTTTCAGATGGGCTATGAACTGTGAGTAAGATCATGACAGCAGTCCTGGTGGGCCTGATTTCACAGCAGTGCCTCAAGCAAGGTGGATTTGTAGAGGTGGAAGACTCTGATCCTCTATGCCCTTGCACGTGTCCCTGAGAGTGTAGTTTTTTGTGATGCCCGCAGGTGGGGTGCTTTGAAATCAGCCAGCACGTGTGTGTGCTGCTGAGTCTTGGGCAAAACACATCATGGCAGCTATCCCTCAGAAAACTATGTGTGGTATTGCCCTCTTTATACAATATCTGCCAGTACGCGTGACTTCTAAATGAGGAGGGGTCTTTCTCCATGCTTTCTCCTTCTTAAAGTGATACACTGTGATAGGCAAGAGTGTTTTTTCCCCCTTCTGTAGAAGCTGGAACATAATCATATGAGAGTCATTGAACCACAGAGGGACTTGCTCATCTGGAATGGAAAAAGTTTTTGATCTCTGCTTTAAGAACGCCTTAGAAATGTTGTCCAGTGCCTGCTTAATGGAGGATGCATAGGCAGCTCTTGGCATGGAGCTTGGAATGCAGATCTCCCCAACGCCTGGTGGCTGATAGGGGAGTAAATTCATTAAAATGGGAAGAAAAAGTGCATTGAAAATTGTGAAGCATTCATGTGTTAAGGTAAAAGGTGCCAATTAATCAACTCGAAAGATTAAGTTGAGAGTAATCTAAACTAGAGATTGAAAATAATCTAAAATAGATTAAGTTTAAAAGAGAGGAAGAGGCTATTGGGCAGGGAAATAAAGCTTGTAAACGGTCTTACTGCTGAGGTAAAATGACTGATTCTAGCATTCATTGATTCTAGCATTTATTTTCTTTTACGTGGATATGTCTGCCTTCTTTTGGGGAGGATATGCAGAGTGAAGAATTAGTAGTTTCATAATCTGGTATTTTAATAATAGCTGTCTGAACAGTTGGGGACTGTTGTGTCTTGCATGAGAAGGAAAATGATACTGATGCAAGGAGAAAAGAAATACTGCACTAAAGAGAAGTGTTCTCAGCTGGAGAGCCAACTTGATACCAACAGACCACAGCCCCCTCCAGCCTCTGCAGCTGATGATATCATTACAGTGCAGTGCTGCCACCACGGCACCGAAATCTCTGTTAAATTATTAAGAAAACAAAAATATCAAACAGATAAAGAGATTTTTAAAAAGCTACTTGAAAAATGGAAGTGCGTATTTAGAAATACAGGAGTACCTTGAATATTTTCACTGATAACTTCTGACAGACAGCTCTTCTCATTGCTGCTGATCTAGTATTCCTTCCTCTTTATTGCTGTTGAAAAGATTATTCTTAGGAAATAAAGACATACTTTGGGATTTCTGGAGGCAAAAATAAATACACAGTGTCCTCATGAAGTAACAAGTGAATGGGATCCTATTCTAAATATTTTGCAAGAGGGAGATGGGGTAGAAACTGAGGCGCAAGGAGCAAAACACGTTTCCTGAGGTCAGCCAAAAGGGAGGCAGCTGGAGGTCTGACGAGGGCTCCCTGCCCCATGAGACCAGACCCTCCACAGAAGGTATAAAACTTTGCTCAGGGTTTAGGCTAAAGTTCGTACTTCATGTGGCAATTAGGAGTGAGGGTAATATATCATGAGATAAGTTTAAAAAACATGTATATTATGGTCATATAAATAAGCATGTAAATACACAACCTGTAGTTCTGAATGGCCTTTTGTTCTGACAGACTCTAAGCTATTTTAGCACAATAACAAAAAACCCTGAATACCTAGTGATAGATGTCTGCTTTACTATAGTGCATTTAAAAAGGTACTCCTGATACGAATGATGGTTTCTTTGGAGTTTAATGTAAAATAAGAAAGCCATTAAAAATTTTTATTTCTAGAAAATCATATTTTCGACTCAGCATTAAAGTGTCTTTATCTAATTCTTAGCTGTATCACTTTACATTAGTGTTTATCAACACGAAGAAAGCTTTTAGCGTTAACAGCTGCAATTTGGAAAGTGATTGTTTCGTAAGTCAAGCTATTTTTCAAAAATACATTTCAACTTCCTGCAGTGTTGCTATCTAAATTTTGGAGGGAATCGGGAGCTTCCATTTACATGGGAAATTTTATACCAAAAATGGTTTTAGGGTACCCTCCGAGTGCCCACAAAAACTCATTAATTCAATTCTGTTGTTTCTGAACAAGAAAAATGGGGGTAAATTTAGATTCTGGGCTTTGATTAAAACACAAAGTTATGCTTAGCAAGACAGATGAGCTGATGAGGTTTGAAGGGAAGGCTCTTAGGTAGGCAAGGGGGAGGTGCTGCTTTGGAAAGTTTTCTTTAAAGCTATTAAAGGAGCTTTAGCTGCATTGCAGCAGAGGGGGAAAAAAGGAAGCCAGGACAAGATACTATATTGTCAGAATCTCAGGCAGACACTGTTTAACCGAGTAGTATTTTCAACATGTCTGTAAAGGCAGGTTTTTCAGTGTCCCAGCCTAAAGTTATCATAATGGCATGAGAGGGACAGATACTAAAATGCATAAGCGTCATATTAAACGGATGAATCTGTGTGCCATGCTTATACCGCCAGATAGCTGGGAGCTTTTCTAATCCGTGTAAGAAAATCTTATTTTGTTAAGCAGGACTGACAAACTTCCATTGCAGGGATACTATACTGTATAAACTATAATTTATTTTTTTATATATATGATGTAATGTACCATAAATCATATTACAGTAGGTTGCCCAAAACTCCTTCCCCGCATGTACTGGTGTCAGTGTAAAATCAAGGTGGATTCTTTGGGGAAACTTTATTCTTCAGATACTCCAAAACAGTTTTTTAAAAAGATGCAAATTTGCTGAGGATATTACACAGATACTGTAGACATGTCTCTCAAAATTCTAGAGCAAGAAGCCCTGAAATTGGAGCTAGACCACAGGTATGTTTTCTGCTTTTCAGCAAGTTTGTTGAACTAATGTGTACCTCCTCCTGGGAGCTGATAAGGTACAGAATTAACAGCAAAATACATTTTCTTCGCAGGCAGCTGAAGCAGAGCGTAAGGAAGCCCAAGGCAGTGCCGAGGACGCCCTCAGATGTGTGTGTTGTACTTCGATTTAGCAAGAATCAAGAGCGTGGATGAGGAAGGCAGCTGAGAGCAGAGTTAAGGGCAGAGAGTAGAAAGTGTAACTAATACAGGTAGGAGTGTTGTGGGTTTTTTTAAATATAAACACCATAACAAAATTTATACAAAACTTAAAATTTAAGTATTACAAGGTATGTACTCTCGATTTTCTTTAAGTCCCCCTAGGAACTTTTTTTTAGAACATTTATCATCTTGGCTATAACTTGAATACATGGACTAATCCCATGTTTTGAAATTATTTTGTAAATATTTTCTCTCTCACCAAATATCCTGGAAAAATTATGTGTTATCACTTCAGTAAAGTGGCAGTTTTTCTTTTGAGGTGTCTTCATAGGCTAAAATATGCTGGCTTTTACTTAGCACTGGTAATTAAAAGGGAGTGGATATATAATTCCAATTTAAAAAAAAGATAATTTTTTGTTAGGTTTACCACAAAATGACACTTGGTTCACTCAGCTGTTTTCCATGTGAAGTGTCAGCAGGGGCACCCATTTTTTAATACTGTTTGGCAAATAGCCAAGTGTTGCTAAGGATGGCATCCAGCTTTTTGAGATCAAGAGGTCTCGGATCACAGGAGAGAAATGGCGTTAATCACCACTGCAGAGACTGTTGAGAGACAAAGTCACCCAGTAGGTTACAAATTGAAATGGAGGTACTGGGATAGACACAGTGAAATTTATTCAGACTAAATTGCCGTACCAGTACCTTCTGAAGCTAAAATCTTTTTAGCTAAGAAACTCAATGCTATCCTTGAAATCCTTCTCAACCTGGCTCCATTCAGTTTCTCTCTGCTTTGGATTCTCTGGGCTTTTTTTTCTGTTCATCTATGGAAATACAGTGCTGCCGAATTACTCTCCAGCCAGTAAATACCAAATCTGCTGTGGGAGTTAGCAGAGCCAGCAGGGCCCAGAAGGAGGTGTGCTGATAATGACTTCAGCAGAGCAAGAAAGAACAGGAATGACACACATTTAGTATTCTTCGGATGGAACAAAGCAGCATCAAGGTTTTAAGCATGGCTGCGGCAAACCTCTTTGGGATCCTAACTCATTTTTTGTACAATGAATTTGTGTCAGCGTTTGACGTTTTAAGTTAGTAGGTTTCAATTTTGCTCCTGGTTCAGTGAAGGCATTTATGGCAGAAATTTCACAAAATCTTATTCCACTACCTGGGGTGGAGTGGGAAACCTATAAAAGAGTTAAGTAGATAAAGAACTCCATATATCCACCCACATTTTTCTCGTTCCTCAAGGGTATCTCTCTTCCTTCTCTTGGTGATGGTAATAATTTTTATTTTTACTGTATTATTGAGCAACCTCACCTAGTACATTTTATCTTGCTAATAAATTATTTTTCTGGTAGTTCTAATTTCAAGTGTGTATGAGACACTACCTGTGTCGTAAAATTGGTAATAAATGACCACAGTTCATAAAACTTAATCCTAGAAAATGAGAAACACAATTCTCATCTTGTTTAAGTGCTCAGATACCATGACAAAGAGCACGAAATAGATAATGATTATTTATAATTTTGTAATGACTAAAACAACAAAGTTTGAGTTTGAATCCACCTTCACTTCTGAGAATCGGGTAGGACTCGTGGAAGAACTCTACGGAGTTGAGGCATCTCAGCGCTAGTTGAAAATGGCATGGGTACGCTTATTTTGTTGCTTTTGAGACATCTGCAGTAGGTGAAGAAGAAATAGAAAATATTGCCACTATTCCCTGTGAAGAACTATATTAAATTTTTCACTTTTATTCTGGAAAGGTTTGTAAGAACAGTCAAGTATTTCCTTTCTATTTCTTTCTGAAACTGGCCAAGTTTATGCCCCTCTTTACATCACCATGGGGTGCTTTTGCTTTGGCAGGAGAAAATGCAGACAAATGAAAGCAGTCTTCACATCCCCGTGAAAGCTTTCTGTTCATTTCCCTTCTGAGGGAAGAGGAGGACCTAAGAGCAGCTTAACCAGGTCAGATCACTTAGCCAGTATCCTGTCTTTGAGGCCAGAAGTAGGTGTTTACAGAAAAATGTAAGAGCAGAGCCTGAACAGTGATGATTGTATAAAGGATGACTGATATTCACCTGTGGGTTAGAGTCAAACTTCTGTGTAAGGAAAAGAGAAGCAGCAGCTCTGTCCTCACTAGTCAATCTAGAAGGTTTTTCAGGTTTTTCCAAGCATGTCTCTGAAATAAATTTTGAGATGAAAGAGGTTGCATTTTTATTTTTTTTAATCAGGATTTCCAGCACCATGCTAGCTTGGTGAGGCCGTTCATTTGAATTTTATTTTATTATATTATTTTTATAAAAACTACTGAGCTGGTATTTTCATGGCACTGTATATAACTCCAAGGTCTCTGTTCTTGGCAGGTAATCACCACTTCAGAGTCCATTTTTTGTGAACAAAGTTAAGATTGTTTTTTCTCCATGTGCTATATTCTACATTTATCTACATTAAATTTATTCTATCACCTTATTCCCCAGTCATTTAGGCTCAAAAGTTGGCCCTACGTAGTTGGATCTCATCTTTATTATCTTGGATAAGAGTCCTATATCATACCATTTCTTGTAACAAGCCAAAAATTTATTTGGGAGTTCGGAGACCTGTTTGTTTTGGAATAGGAATTTGAGTTTACGTCTTCAATATCACTGCTGGTTTTTGAAATGTCACATAAGTTTTTCATTTTTTATTTTATCTTTGGAGGAGGAGAAGGGGTTCTGGTCTGGACCCAGGCTGTTATATTTGGATCTCCATGTCAGATCCATCTGCTGTTGGCTTGCGAGCTTTGATCAGGACAGTTTGGGTGTTGCTGTACATGTTAAGTTGTTCAGCACATCCTAGAATCATAGAATGGTTCGGTATCTGAAGCACAGTCCTCTGCATCAGACCTATTTCTCTTCTCAGGCTGATGTGATAGCTAAGGAAAGATGCACTGACATCATGGCCTGTTTCTAACACAGTCACAATTCACTTCATGCAGTACTTTTGGACAAATAGACTTGGGAGTGATTGTATTTGTGTTATTTTCTTCTCTCTCTGATATTCTTGGCAGAATTCTCAGTGAGTAAGTGGAAGGGGGGTAGGAAAAATAAGAAATCCCTGCGTTCAGTTCCATCTTTCAGTTTCCTCACCAATCTTGAGCGTTATTCTTTACAGGTTGCAGGACTCACCTTCTCGGGCGTTTTTTTCTGATTTGAGTTATTGTTCAATTTCTGCGTTCAATCTCCTCTAGATCTAGATGGTCCACAAAGATTGGCTCTTTTCTCTAAACCCTGCCTCTCTGTTTATCTTCCTATTCTGCTTTCTTAATGCCAACAGCAGAGCTTACTCTTCTCCTGAGGAAACTGCTCTGTGCCACACGTTCACTGAGCTACAACTTACTATCATGGCAAACTTAGTGAGAATATGGAAAACAGTGGTCTCGCTGAATCTAACACCTCTGTTGATTTTGCTGGGCTCTGGTTTTCCCCCAGTATTTAAGTGCCAGATTGAAAATAAATGTTAGTGAGTGGATGAAAGCCAAAGAAAATAACTCAAAGATTCTAAATTTGTTTAACACCCACATTGGAAAGTCAGAGCAACAAGTGAAGTTAAACAATAGAGATTTCAATACTGATGTGGAGGGCAGAAGGGGAGTTAAGTACAATTTAGGAGCTGCAGTTCACTGAAAGCCTTGGTGGCTGTGGCGTCAGCTCTCTGTGCCCTGGGCTACCTATAGCCCTTGTGAACTAAGGATGAGCAGCACCACCGTGCAGAGTCCCTGCTGCAGTGGGAATACCTTTACCCAGCTCGAGGTTGTTGTACACTGCAACATCTATTCTACTTTAAGAGGAAGAGACTAGCAAGTAATTGTAAGAAAGGCAGCTCTTACAACTGTAATTAGTTGGGTTTTTTTTTAATAGGATATAAAAATTGCTGTATTGTTGCGTAGCATTGTGGAATGGAGAGAACATGTGCAGCACTGTGTGGATATGATGCGCCAGTTAAATGCAAGCTGGTCCTGGTGCTGGGTCTCATTGTGAGCAAAGGCTGGAATGGAAGATGTCAATTTTTAGAGAGCAGAGCAAAGGCTTGTCAATAAAAGGACGAATGCTGTGGAGAGCCTGTTTACCAATCTCAGAGACTTCTGGTAGTCACAATTGCCTTTTGGGAGCAAGAAAGGGAAGTGGGTTTTCCCAGTCACACAGACTTGATGTCTAGCTGTTAGATGATATGAACTGCCATAGAATGACGGGTAATTTATCTGGCTTGCTGTAGATGCTGTTACCGATGTGGATGTAATCAAAAGCCTAGTCTGTTTTTAAGAGAGATGGTGTAGACATTTTTCCGTTTCTTTAGGCATCTAGTGTACGTGTTGTAATTCATAAAAGGCAGTGACCTGGCCAGGAGATGTGGTTCCACACATTTGGCTGGATGTTTTTGTTGTACTTTGTTAGGAGACACAAACAAACCTATTAGTTAATGTTGAAACATAGGATGGTGACTTCTACAAAGCGTGCATTTTTTCTTGTTTAGCTAAACACTTTTAAGAGTAATGAACAAAGACAACGATTAGAGGATTTTACGTATTTTAATGTTACAAATGGGAACTACGGGATTAAAACAAAGACGTCAAAATATCATATGCTGGTTTTTGTCTGTTACAGAATCAATTCAGCTGCGTGTAACTTTAGGTTCTTATTACTGCAGAGGTGAAAAATGCAACCTTACTGGGCCATGTAATCAAATCCAAAACTTTGGATCCCAAACCACCATGCACTTAAATGCTCTGGGACCTTGTTCTTTATCTTCTTGGAGGTAAAAATAAATCCACGAAGAAAGTGCAGTAATTCTTCCATATGTTTGAACGTATTCATTCCCCTCCTGTTCATAAATGTTCTTTAATGTTTTTCCCGCTAGTGGGTTTCCTTTAGTCTTGTGCAGATACCTGATGGATGATCGACGTCCTGGAACCTCTATTCTCTTGGGCTTCCAGCCTAACCTTGAAGCCTTCAGGTGTCACATATATTCAGTGCCTTGGAATTTTTTGCCCAGCCATTTTAATCCTCTATCATCAATCTGTTAACAATGGCTGCATGTTTTGTTTCATCTCACAAAACATCTGGAATAGTAATACATATTTAGTGTTTTCTGTTGAAAGGATCTTTTTTTATTTGGTCTCATATGTCATTTTTCTTCTTTCATATACCTTGCTTAGCTACCTATTTTCACTTAAATATATCGGGTCATGAATTTGTAAAGTGGATCCTTGGCCTGCCATCAAATAATGTGTCTGAGCAAGTGATTATTAATGCAGCTTTTTAATAGTAAGTCTTCTGTAATATCTAAGAGATGTTTGACACGCCTGTTCAAAACCAGTAAGTAAACTAAAAACTTAGTTGGTCCTTTAGAAAAGATTCTATTGTGACTAGACACAAACTTAACAGTGCAAATATTTAAAAAAACAACAAAAAAAACCCAAACAACCCCCCCCAGCTGCCAGATAAAAAACTGACTGAAGGCAGAAAGTTTTAAGAGTTTATCTAACAACATGGCAGCCATAGTAACTTTAATAAAAAAATAATTACAGTGTAAATGTTTGGTATAACAGCCTGTTGGGTAGAGAACTTTGCTGGAGAAAAAAATATAAAAAAATTAATTAAAACGAAAGATAAAAAAACGTAGATTCAGTGCTCATCTTTGTTTTCTGGTCTTCAAACCACATTTTGGAGGACAATGCTTCAAAGCACTAGGCTAAAGAATAGTAGTAAAATGGTGGTAAATGCGCTGAGGTGGAGAAGGCATTAATCTTTTCCTCTAAATAATGCCACATACAACTAAGAGTAGTGAAAGGATCTGAAGAAGGCTCAAAAAGGGAACAGAAGTGAAAGGATCCCTGGACTAGGGCACCTTTCTGAAACAGGGAGTCCTGGTCCTGGCACGATTTGCGCTGGGGGAAGGAGAGAAGAGTATGAGCACCATCTGACTCTCATGTCAGCATAGACTTGGGAGGCAGAAATATCCCTGAGCCCCACAATTTAGTTAGAGCCTCTGTGAGTCAAAGGTGAATTATCTTTACACTGTGTCAGCTGCCTGTCTTTTTGATGTTATGGATATACTTAAACAGGAGCAGGAAGTTATTGGAAGTGGTCAACATGGTTTTACCAAGGGTAAATCACGCTTGACCAATCTCATAGCCTTCTGTGATGTTATAACTGGTTGGCTGGATGAGGGCAGAGCAGCAGATATCATCTACCTTGACTTCAGCAGGGCTTTTGACACTGTCTCTCATAACATCCTCCTTAGGAAACTGAGGAAGCGTGGACTAGACGAGGGGACAGTGAGGTGGATTGAGAGCTGGCTGTGTGACAGGACTCAGAGGGTTGTGATTAATGGAGCAGGGTCGAGTTGGAGGCCTGTAACCAGTGGTGTCCCCCAGGGGTCAATACTTGGACCGGTATTGTTTAACATATTCATCAACGACCTGGACGAGGGGACAGAGCGCATCCTCAGCAAGTTTGCCGATGATACCAAACTGGGTGGGGTGGCTGACACCCCAGAGGGCCGTGCTGCCATCCAGCGTGACCTGGACAGGCTGGAGAGCTGGGCAGAGAAGAACCTAATGAGGTTCAACAAGGACAAGTGTAGGGTCCTGCACCTGGGGAGGAAGAATGTCAGGCACCAATATAGGTTAGGGGTGGACCTGCTGGAAAGCAGTTCTGAAGAAAAGGATCTGGGGGTCTTGGTAGACAGTAAATTATCCATGAGCAAGCAATGTGCCCTTGTCGCCAAGAAGGCCAACGGAATTCTGGGCTGCATAGGGAAGAGTGTGGCCAGCAGGTCAAGGGAGGTCATTCTCCCCCTCTACTCTGCACTGGTGAGGCCACAACTGGAATACTGTGTCCAGTTCTGGGCTCCCCAGTTCAAGAGAGACAGGGAACTACTGGAGAGAGTCCAGCGTAGGGCAACAAAGATGATTGAGGGATTGGAGCATCTCCCTTATGAGGAAAGGCTGAGAGAGCTGGGACTCTTTAGCCTGGAGAAGAGACGGCTGAGGGGAGACCTTATTAATGTGTACAAGTATCTAAAGGGTGGGTTTAAGGAGGATGGAGCCAGGCTCTTTTCAGTGGTTCCCAGTAACAGGACAAGGGGTAACGGACACAAGCTGGAACATAGGAAGTTCCGATCAAATACACGGAAAAACTTCTTTACGGTGAGGGTGACAGAGCACTGGCACAGGCTGCCCAGGGAGGTCGTGGAGTCCCCTTCTCTGGAGACTTTCGAGACCCGTCTGGATGCAGTCCTGAGTAATGTGCTCTAGGCAATCCTGCTTTAGCAGGGGAGTTGGACTAGATGATCTCTAGAGGTCCCTTCCAACTCTGAAATTCCGTGATTCCGTGAAACAGAAATGCTGGCCCAAGAGCTCTATTAGTTGTATACCTGCTATTTGCTGGGGATTAGGGTTGGTTTTTTTCCCCACAACTACTTTAAGGAGAGAAGATGATTTTGTAATTTGAACCACAAGCAAATTAACTATCACTCTTGGCTAGGACATAATGTCTTTGCTTTCAACCTGATTTTGAAACTTGCTCATCTGTACTGCTGGCTCCTATGTTTTAGGAAGGAGATCTAATGTCCCTATAAGCATTGAGATTTGGCCATGTTCTGTTCCAATGTAACAGTTCCTCGGAGCCGTAGGAAGTTTTATTTCTGTTGCACATCTGCAGTAAGAACCGGGCATTTGAAATCTGAGCCCCTTAAGGGCCCAGGTCTCAGAGATATTGATCATCTCCTACAACTTTTTGTCTGCTTTCAATTCCCATTGCAGTCGGCAGGAGCCGAGGCTCTCAGCACCTTGCAGGATCAGGCTCGCAGAGGTTGCTTTCAGAGAAGGTTGTCTGCCGATGTATTCAGCTGGCTGGATCATCTCTCGTCAGGCGGCTCCATATGTTATTGCACATCCCAGATATTTCTGCTGTCAGCTGAAGGTAAAACAATGTTTGCATTGTCTGGACTTGAATTGAAAAGTTACTAAATGAAAGCAAGCTAGAGTAATGGATTTAAACTTTTTTGAAAATTAAATTTGATTTATTTGGAAGATATTTTACGTATGAGATTTCATTTTAGTATATTACCTATATTCAGAAGGGACCTCTTTTCTAGAAAATTCTGTGTTCTAGTCATTTTGCTGTTTAATAATTTAATAATTAAAGCGGTTTAGTAATTAAAGAAAAGGACAGATTAAGTCCCAGATGGGGCTTCCATCCAAGTCAGAGAAACAGTCAGGTAGCAAAGATGCAGGTATGTGACTCAAGAACTCTAGCTCTCTGAGTTGGTAGAGATAATTCATTTGTCACAAGGTCCCTAAGGCATCTTCAAATGCAACAGTGAAAATTTAGTATGACTGGAAATGAAAACTACAATTGAACCAGTGGGAGGTGTGGAAGAAGAAAACCTCACCTGGCCGCAGTGTTTTCAATGGAGGGCTAAGGAAAAAGTTTTTTTGAACCAGGCCCCAAAATTTTAACGTCTTTCAGGGTTTGCAGAGTCCTTTTTAGCTGCTTTTCATAGAATTTATGAACCTTAATGCAAGAGCATTTATACAGGAGGTGCAGTGGATAACTTCATGGCTCCTTTTTCCTTACATTCTGCGAATAAAAGATTTTTTTCTGGAGGGAGGCTATACTGAAGTAGAAATTGGCTTTTACTTTCTACAGAACTCTAACACTTCAGCTATAAATTGTCATATAGTGAAAAAAAGTAATAAATGCTATGGTTAACATTTGAGGCGCTGAAAGAGTTCATTTTAAGAAATCTGAGGCACCTGTTAATCCCATTGAAGTCAAAGGGAAATTGCACACAACCTCAAAAAAGCAAACCCAAACTATCTTAAATTAGGCAATAAAAGTTGAAGGAATTATTAAAATGTTGAGGTTAACACTTAATGAGTAAACCCTTTTTTCTCCCCTACTTTCACATAGCTATTTTGAGTATACTTAGCATATACTTTCTCTATACTCCCGGCTTCCATTCTCAAATGGGATAGAACACTGTTAGTTGCCTTCCCAGTCAGCGTTTTGGTCTTGAGTTTTTCTGTTTTCACTGCAATCATGCTTAGGCTGTGTGTAGCCAAAATGCACAGTGTACTGACAGGTGAAAGCTGACAATTTCAAAGTATTCCGTCTTTTCCACTGACGGAGTCTGTCTTTATCCTGAGCAATTACTTTGGTAGTGCAGTTTCCATTTTCCGAGTGGCAACACTGCCAAAGACTTTTGTCTGTGCAGTGCAAAACATTCTGCCTAAAAAAGTTAAAGCTAAATCAACAGCACATTGAAATCAACTGGTGGATGTGGAACAGTAAACACAGAAAAGGCAGAAATGCATCTGCAAAAATTCTAGGTTTATGTAGTTTAGTTTTTGAAGAAACGCAATTAATTTGGAAAGACTGTTGCTGGTTCCCTAGGGCAGGGGCTGCTTGGGTGCTAGAATTACTAAGGCAATAGTGGTCACAGGCAGTAGCTCTTGGTGAAGAAGGGAGGTTATGCACCCTGTACTCTTTCTTGCCTGAATCCTGGAACACAACGTCTTACTCTATATTCTTCTAGTAGCTGTATACGAGGAAATACAGGTAACAGTAAAGGTATAAAACTAAAATATTTCCATTGAGTGGCTTAAGGTATGAGACCTCTTGTAGCTACGTCTTCCTAGATTTAATGCAGGGGGCGGTTCTTTGCTCAGCAAAAATATCTAATGGGTTTATGTGGGTTCAATATAACTCATTGTCAGTTTAAAAGTATAACAGTTTGCCTGCGTAATACAGAGAGTTACCTGAAGCCGAATGTACACGTTGTCTCTAACTGGCTCTTGTAAAACTCATTGCAGCTGATAGAACTAGTTTCCCAAATAAGTTAAAGAACTGATATATATTTAGTAATTTTCCGAGACTGAAACTTTTCTCTCAGAACAAGAATTACTCAGTTATGAAATCTTCTAAGCCCAGACTGTGTGCCTGAGTTTCCTTGGTGTGGAAACCAGGGTGTGGAAGGAGTGAAAAGGGGGAATGGTGCATGTCTGGCTCCACATTATGAAGTTGGGGTGTCGCCAGGATGGTGTATCTGGAGCTGAGGATACTCCTGGATCCGATAATGTAGTTGTAGTCACAGTGACCCTGGTGTGGCTCTCCATGTCCTACCTATTAACGCATTTTCTTCTGGAATAATTTTGCATGGAATATAACCAAAGACAACACAAATCAGTGTTGTGTCCTGTACTTCCATTCAGCCAGCTCACTGCTGGGCCATCAAATATTCAAGTATATGTTCAACATTACTTTTCCTTCATGTTAGATTTATTATTTATGGAAAACGTGGTTTGTCACTCGGAGTATTGCTGTGGCTAAAGTCATGACTAGGCAGAGTCACCCTCTGCCTCCTGATGTGCTGGTTCCCTTCCCCAGACAGCTGCCAGGGGCTGAGGTGAGCAGCTACCTTACGGAGCTGAGCATTTCTGTCCATCCAGCCTCTCGGTACCCTTGCTGCAGGTAATCCATCCGAGAGAGATAAAAGAGTACACCCTGAAGCACTCATGCAGTCTGTCTTTACATGTAATGAGTAGGAGAGCTTGTCTGATGCAACGTGGAGCTTGACTAGTGTCACTTGGAGTAAGAATTTGCCACTCTTATGAGAAATATTGTTCATGTAAGCTCAAATAAAAAAAGCTGTTGAAGAAACTGTTCTCTGTGGGATTAGTCTTATGACCAGGGAAAGAGGTTACATATTGAGTCATTTTGAATTATTCACTCTAACTCATAGCGTACATGAAACCAACCAAGTTAGAGTAAAAGGCTGCTTCTTTATGAGCAGTCAGTGCTAAGCGCGATCATGAACCAGGTTTTTTCACAATGATTGTATGATTGGTTCACTCTCTGAAATAGTTATTCTAGACTCTCTGAGGAAAAATTTATTTGTGCTTATATTTAAAGAAAATATTTGAAAACCGAAGTACAGCTTGGTCTTGCTTTTCCCAACCGGAAGAAATATTCCTGCTTTTAAACAATTTCAACAGCTGCAAGGAAGCCACAGTCATCTTTGATCTGTCAGTGAAATTAGTTTTCGTTGTTAATAAAACCTGATATCTTGGACAGGATGTTTAAGAAATGATTGTGGACCAATTGTAACCATCGATGTGCAAACAGGAGTCAGCATTAAACTTCTGTGTTTAATAGAACAGACGCACAACCTAAACACATAGAGAAAATGGAGTCCCTCCAAAGAAACTCGCAGTCTGCCTTGCTGCTGCTCCTGCTGAGGCCTACCATAAATCTCCTGTTGCATTTTCAGTTCGGAATCGTTGGCTGTGGGTGTGTGGCTGCCTTTGGTGGGAAGTGTGTGTACGTCTGAGCAGCTCGCTGGAGAGCCTAAAGTACCTTACTGCTGACTGGTGCAGACTTTTGCTGAAATATGACTTTATTGGTAGGAATATGGGCACTTCAAGGATTAGATATGGGTTTTCTGGATATCTCTGTGATCCATTTAGGTTCCTAAATGCCTGTCTTGTTTTAGGTTATGTGTAACTGAGTTCATGTGTCTCACTGGTATCAGTGGGACTATTTACTTGGGTTATTCACGCCCTTAAATATTTCAAGAAGGAGATCTCAGTGAGGTGCATCAGTAACCGTAGCACTAAACCAGATTTGAAATAAACCTAATTAATTCAGAATTCTGCTTTCTGTTACATTGTATTGAATTAAGTCAGATACTGAACAGGAGTAGAAACCGAATGATAGAGGTGATGGCATTTCCTGTAAGGTTGCTGGTACAGTGCTTGTCATCAGATGAAGGAGAACAGAAGTTTAGTGTGACTAAGTAGACATTTTTAATATTTGAAAGACAATTCCAGAGAAAGATCCGGGAGGGGGAAAAGAGATGACAACTTGTGAGAGGAATCTGCCCAGTATTATATGCAAAGAGACAATATAGCAAAGTGGTATTTGGGAAGTACAAGAACAGTTGTTGATTTTACAAAGTTACGTAGTACTTAACCTGGTATTCTCAGAAGAGAAGGAATAAGAATAAATCCATGTTTTCAGCTATCCAAGTGAGGATGGCTGGAAAGAGGCAATCTGAAGAGGTGAAAACATAATAACTTCCTCCAGCAGCAAACACTTTGGAAATGAAACTCATCTGTCTGTGCCCTGCTACTCTTTGAGATAATCCAGTGTATTCTGCAGGGTTTCCAACTGCAATTCCAGAAGAGCTTGGGTCTCCTGTAGGTCTTGTGCAGACATTTCAGATGTCTTTCAGCAACCTAGATGTACTGGGTGCTTTTGTTTAGGCAATGGAATCCCAGCATAGTAGACTTTGTTTTTGGAGTGCTGACTCGTACATGCGAAAAATTAGGCTCAAAGTAGTACTTATGCTCTTAACTTTTTATTTATTTTATTTGCAAAATTGGAGCATAAAAAAAAAAGTTGAGCACTTAAGTGCTGTGGTTAATCTGGTCTGGGGAAGGAATTTCATCCCACACAACAGCTAAGGACAACTGCTCTCCATGTACTCATCCAGCCTTCCTGGGAACACCGATCTTGAAGAAAGTGCCTTGATTGCATTTAAGGAAACAATACAGAATTAGGAATTCTGCTGGACCGTAACAGGGACGCAGATCTACTAAATGCAGGTAAGAGCTGTGCTTTTATATATCATGGGAATCTTTGGTGATGCTTGTACCACTGATCTTGGTCCCCTTAATGCAGCTGCCTAGGAGACACATGTATTAGCTTGTTTTCCATGTTACCGTCTAGTTGGCTTGACTGCAGAAAGGTGATGCTGGACATGGACACAATGAGATGTTTTGTTGTGCCTGAGATGAGTCATCTCAAATAAAATAAAGAGGGTAAATGTCACCTTCAGAAAATGCCTGCTCTTGAACTGATAAATGTAAGAAGCGGAGCGTGCATGTGAACTTACTGTGGGGAGCAGAACTGGATTTACTGCATGTTTTAGGGGGTTTTTTTAGAATTCAATCCTGGTAGTAAAATGGCACTATTTTAATGTTTAACTTTGCATTTCTTTAAGAAATACATGAACGTTAAAAAGTAGGAGCCTAAACAGTGGTAATGACATATCTCTGAGGATTGTGCTTATTTCTCCTGAATGTGAAGGGAAATGATGATCTACAAAAACATCTATTAAACCCCACTATTGAGTACAAAACCATAGGTGCGCACCAGGACTCACAGTTGTGCTCAGGACAGAAGATGCACTGACCTAGTTTAAAGTCATGTTTGTATCTCTTCACCTTAGATTGGCTCTGAGGAAAGCTCTGCTTTAGGTCCAATTAAGTCCAGAGCATCTAGTGCAGATCAGAGCCCACTTAAGTTTTAGGTAGGCAAAAGTAAAACATTTCCAAATACTTCAGTACTAACTTTGTGGGATATTAAATATCTTCTGGTTTGTTCTTCAGTCAGACAACACAGATCATCTTTCCGCTATGCTTATGAAGTTTGGACTTCTATTACATACTTGTTTTGTTCATACTTGTTTTTTAAAGAAATCCTGACTGTGGTTTTTCATCATACTCATATTTTCAGTTAAGATAGTTGCAATGTGAATTGAAGATGCTTTTCCTTGTTGGAAATCCTTTATTTGTCTTCTTTTCAACTCTTAAAACAAACACTTATTTACTTCAACTCCACTATTTAAAAACAAAACAAACTGCAAAAAAAGCCACCCCACAAACCCCAAAAAGGCTGATTAAAAGCTGGTTAGTCCTGCTTGTATGTGTGATCTTATCAGACTGGCCTTTTCCTTTCCAGATGTCACAGTTTTATGTGGTGTAAATGATACTCTCATTACCCAGATGGTCTAGGAAGGGAACAGCTTCTGGGAGGTATGTGCTATTTAATTCTGTACATCCAGGGTCCATAAAAAAAAGAAACTGGTCAGTAAAGTGTCTGAATATTGCAGTATTCATTTGGGAATGGAAGCCCTGAACCAACTGACTGCACACTTGACCAGATGTGGCCTCATCTTTATAGACAACAACCAGACCACCAATAAAATTATTCAAAATAAGACTCGGAGTGGCAATCACAGGGCTGCTATTCTCATCATAACAAGCTCAACTGTGCACAAACAGTAAGGGTCAGATTTAGTTCTCAATTACACTGGTATATAATGTTCTTGAAAGGAGGAGATTTTTTTTCTGGGATTTTTTGGTTGTTTGTTTTGTTGGTTTTTTTTTTGCAGGGAGTGGGTAGGTTTTCCTTTCAGAGAAGTAGCTGACAGTGAATTTAGTCCTAATTTTCTGTACAGACATAACACGTTTTTAGGAAGCAGATAGGTAATTCAGCAAATATTAATAGAACCGATAATTGGACACAAAGGGCTTAATTAATTTTGTTCTTGGATGATGATGTACAGTGCAGGCGTCTCACTGAAAGGAAAGGCACATATCTGAGGGCAGAGCTGACCCATATAAAGTGAGTGTGGCCTCACTCCTAAATGCCAAAAGCTGTTGGATAGCTTTCAGAACGTCTGCTTGGAAATTATTCTAAGTCAGCAAATAATCAAACAGAGAAGTATTTCGAATTACCTTGTTTTTGTAAATGCTATGTTAGTTTTCCTAGAAACGGGTCTACATGTGGCAAAGTTAGCTATTTAGCAAAATTAAGTTAAAACTTGTCTGAAGACAACGCTTATACGGTGCCATATTCTAACCTAAGGTAAGCAGGTGCCATCCCAGTGGTATTCCTGAAATAGCACCCAAGTATTCTAGTTTTGGGTTTGGTTGCCTCCACTGCAGTTCCCCAGAGCCTGCTTTCTGCAGATCCTTTGATATAAAGCTCTGCCAAGGTTTGCCGCCGCAAAGAGTCGTAGGTGATACAAAAGTGCTTCGCTACCCCGGTGAGTCCAAGTCACAGGAGATCCCTCGGAGGCAAGGGGTCTGGGGAGAAGACCTCTGTGCTGCTTCTCCCCCGTTTGCCTGGCTGGCAAGATCTGTGCCTGGGGTAGGGAAAGGCAGGCATGCTGATCCCAGCTAAATGCCTGCCCTTGAGAAAGATAGAACTAGGTGCAGGTCAAAGAACATCCCTACTTTTCTTAGCCTATGCTGGCTAGGAGAGATTCATACAGAGCTTAGTGCACTCCCTGAATGCCGCCCTTTCTGTGCATTGCCCCAGCTCCTCTGTACACTGTATTTTCAATTTTGGGTTCCAAGTGCTCTTTTCTCTCTAATAAGAGAGGTAGAAGTGTGGGATATTGGTTTAGTCAGTGCTTGTCAAAAATGAATTTATGACATAGAAAGAAAAATAAATGTGAAGTAGAGTTTATATCTTAAAATATAGGTTACTTTTTCTGAGGTGATTTTTAAGTGTAGTTTATTCTGCAAGAATTACATTTTTCCAGTTCTCAATTTGGAAAACATAATCTCTCTTTAAGCTGAAGTATCAAATAAAAGAAACAAGATTTNGGGGGGGTGGGGGGTGGGTTTGAGTACTGAAAGTCATTAAAGTTGGCCTTGAGGCTTAGTGACACCAAATTCTAATGCTTCTCCTGTCTTTGATTTTCTGGTAATCTACTAGCCAGCTGACCTCTCGAACATCTAGCCTCTGGAATATTTTCTTGCTCACCATCTGTATTTTTTTAAGTGTAAAAGTGTGAGAAAAAATTGCCAAGAAATGAACAACAGAAATGTGAAGCTGAAATTTTATTTTGGTTGCTAATCAGAAAGAGAGCCTTTAAGGCTGTTGGGGAAATAGAAACACTGGCAAAGCATAACTCGAAGATACATGCATTTGAAGGAAACAGTTAATATGGCAGCATAACTAAACAAAAATCTATTAAAAGCTGTGGAAGAGACTGTTGTTCATGGTAGTATAAGTTGATAACCTAGGCCTGGAACTAATAAGAAGGTCTAGCATGGCAGGGCTTCTAAATTACTGAGAAGACAGAAGATGAACAGAGAGAAGAAAGTACTTTTAAATCAGCTGATCTGCTTTAAAGCCAATCTGCATACAAATGGTAGGAACTGAAAGCAGGATTGAAAGTGTTTGCTGAAGTGTTCTGAAAAGGTGCAAGTGAGTTACGGCTAGGTTAGGTCGCAATTGTGAGGGAGAGAGGATGAGTCCCTGATGAAAATCAGGGTGTTAGCAGACATTCCAAACTGATTTGGTTGGGTAAAATGTTGTAGTTGGGAAAACTTGGAGAGCACCAGAAGGTCTGAAATTTCAGGAAGAGTATAGTGTGATGACAGAAGTAATCATCACTCACCTTGTTGAACTCTGATTATCCTCTAGGAGGCACGTGAGATGTAATGTCATCTATACTGCTGTAGCTTGTCCAGCAGCTATGGGCAAAGAGAAAAAGCTACTGTCAGAAAAAAATAAAGGTACACAGAGAACATCTGAAACTCAGCTAAATTCATTTCACCTCGGAAAGTTTTCAGCTTCCCATTCCCTCCTTCCCTCCCTTGGGCATTTCCCATCACTGGGTGTATTTGTTTTTCTCCCAGGAAGGTCTCTGAATCAAATCCCAGCTATTGCCTTCCCTCTGAATATGCAACTGTTTCTTTTTTCTGTGTCCTGCACCAGTGGAAATTTGGGGGCCCCAGATATTATGACCAATACATTTTATACAGATAAGTTTCAGTGCTTCAGTTTTGCTCCGAAACACCTGTCTAAGCCAAACATATTTTCACTGCAGGTCCTGAAAGGAAGCAGCCCCGAGCCATACAGCATGCATCTTTTATGTGGCTTCTGTTTCACTTTTTTTATCCAGCACAAGGTAATCTCCAGATTAATGTCCTCTGGTGAAGACCATATTCTACCCAAAGGACCATCTTTCCCCTTGTAACCCAGTGATAGAACTGTAGTCTTCAAGGAAAAATGTCACTTTTCCACTATGGGAAAGTAGAAAATCTGTCTCAAGACCTCTGTTTAACTTATTGGTGGAGATATTTGTTTTATTTATGTATTGACTTTGCCTTGTTGCAGTATCTGAGCACTTTTTCAGCATTCTTTAATCACTAAAAGTGAAGCAGGATGCTTTTATTAACTCTTTTTGTAATTGCTTAAGCTCTGGAATGGGATAGAGGATTCTGAGATGATACAAATTAGAAATTATAAAATTACGATTTGTGTATATTAATCTTACTTTTAACTGAATCTGCCTATTATGATGTTGGGAGTTAGAGGAGGTCTCATTGGAAGTGATAAGCATGAGAGGTCATTTAGCAAAATGTCAGAAAGCAGTTTATCTTGTTATTGTTTAGGCAGCCTCTGGCCGTTCTGCAAATGCCCAGAGAACCAGGCTACGTGCAACGCTGGGTCCTGAGGTTTTCCCTGGGGTCTGAGTACATGTACAGGGAATATTTTTAGTGGAGGAGTATGCATATATAAGACAGACAGAAGCGGAGTACAAAAAAAGAACTGCAGAGCAGTACATAGAGGGGCCTGTTTAGCAGTTGAAATAAAGCCAAAGAAATGCTTGGACTTGCTTCTTCCTTTAGAGAAAAAATAACACATGTGAGAGAGGTGGCCAGAGACAGTGAGCATGCAGGGCAGCGTTTGGGGTAGAATATCTGTTGGAAAGAGTCTTGGAAGCATAAGAAAACACCCCCTATCTCTTCCTGATAGATCTGTGCAGGGCTGGGGGAAGACAGGACTTGGTGCACATTTATTGTAACTTAAGTGGGATCGCATCAAAGAGATGTCTGATGCCATTGCCGGTTTCACCTCCTAATGCAAACAATATGAAACTCCCCCAATATATTAGCTATATGCTTAGGTCAACTGGAGCAGTTTTTCAATTTGTATAATCCAAAATTAAATACAAGTGAGGAAAGTACTGCTCACGTAAGAGCTGTGTTTTTAACTTAGCTGTTGGGGAATCTTACTGTAACTTGCTGTATTCTGAATTCCGTTCTCAAAAATCTGCCAGTTTTCATGCTGCAAAACTAATATTCCTCTTTCCAGTTTTATGTTCCCTAGCCTCTCCTTTTTTTCTGATCAACCTACTAAATGTGGTGGGCTTTTTTTCTTATGTTTCTTTATGCTCCAGAGCTAATCATTCTTTAAAATAATCATTTATTTTTCCAACCATAAATATATCACAGCACAGAAAATGCTAAGTCATAGAAAAAATGCATATTGCAGCTGGAACTGATATTTGGTGCGTTAATTAGATCCTTCCTCCAGTCTTATGAAAACACAACTGAAGCATAAAAGAAAGAACGCTACACTAGCTCGACTAAACATACATCAGTAACTCATCAAGGAGGGGCTCTTAAAACTCCTATTTTCAATTGTAGTCTCCAACGATAAAAGTAAACCCACCAGAGAGCTTAGTATGGTTAGAGACTACTATTTATTGCTAGTGTGTTCATGCGGGAGGAAACTGAACAAGCCTTTAAAATATTAAGTGAAGCATCACGAGCACCCCCCCCGACCCTGCCGTCCAAGCATTTAAAAGAGCTGCTTGGGTAAAGGGATAGGGGAGAGAGTGGAAGAATTATCTCCAAATGTGGAGAGAATGAGAAACAAAAACCACTCTACTGACAGAAAAATAGGAGAGAAGCAACGGAAGATAAAAATAAGTACAAATAATTATAGTAATTAAATAACTGACAGGAGAGGTGTCAGGGCAGAGGAAAAGCAGTTTGGAAATGCAAGGCTCGGTTACAAAGCGGTGGTGTAACCCAGCTGTGTTTGAAGGTTTGCTTATGGACAGGACTAAATCATAGTAAATGCATGTGTGTATTAGCAATCAATATGCAACTGATGACTCTCCAGGGGAAGGCAGGAATTGAGATCAGAAGCTGTCACCTGGGAAACACCTGCCTGCCTAGCACCTGATTCAGAAGATACCTGTTTTAATAGGGGTTCTTACTTTTTAACTTGATTTCCTAAAAAGATAAAGGTTTTGTCACTTTGTTTTTTATGGTAACTTACTGAATGTCTGTTGGTAAGTCTCCCTCAAAAACAAATAAGTAAGAATGCCCTCCCTCCCAGGCTTTTAAACCAATTACCCACATTTGGCAGAGAATTAGGGATCCAGAGAGATTATTTTCCCAAACAAAAGATAGCTGGGACCCAATATAGCAAAGGTATTGTACTAATGCCCTTGTTGAGGGTAAAATTTGGGAATTAGCTCATCTAGATATCAAAGAATTGGTGTGAAGCAAAAAGCAGAGAATTGAGAGGTCATCCACAGAAAAACCTTTCCCTCACAATTATGGCCTATTAGACAACAGTGAATCCGTTCTGGATTCCTTCATATCTAATGAGCAAATTCAACCTTCCTACAGTGCAGTCCTACAGTGGATTGTAAAACAGACTTCTGAGGAAAAGCTCACAAAGCTTACACTCTACTAGTTACACGCCTCATTGCGTGCCTCAACGTGACCGTGGTGGATGTCTTGGTGCCTACTTTGTGTGTAAATCTGAGCCTCCAAACCAGGTTTTCCTACATGTGAGATCTCTGAAAGGCTCTGATTAGTAAGTATTCTTTTTAAAATTTCTCAGTTCTTTCCCCCTGCAAAATACAGTTTTATTAGCTTCTGTTCAGATTTCGCCTCTTAATGATGAACCTCGAATTCTCTGATTCAGGATAGAAGAATTCAAGGACTTAACTCCCCTTCCTTCCCATGCAGCCATACAGTAAGGTGCTCTCCTGGGAAGTGAGAAACGTGCAGCTGTGGAGGAAAATTAATACCAGGCAACCATTTCTCCTACATACGTCTTCTGAGCACTAGGTTACTTGGTAAATGAGGGGGGTGTCAAGACTACTCCTCATTGCCTTCAGAGGGAAGAGCCAATTTCAATGTTGTAGGTTTGCACTTTGAAGGGAGACTTTGTGCTGGGAATACAGGTAGAAGGACCATCCTCAGAACTGCTGTACAGCCACTCTGTGTATTTTCCTGCTGAGTGCTAGATTGAGGCTCTGCCCTTCTCAATACAGTATGTGAGCTTTTCCCCGTTCTATAGGACCTGCCTGTTTTCTTGACTAGAAATGTGAAAAACGGGTTAGGTATCAGGCATCCAAGTGTTTGATGTGTTGTTCTGGTCACTTGTGATACTTGTGGAGCACAAGCCATATTCACTTCATGTGAAGTATAGAAGGGCAGCCGTGTTCTGTATATTGTTTGTTTTCCAGCAAGTCATAGGATACCAACCATAAAGTAAAATGGGGCCAAATTAATAGATGTGTATTAAGCAAATTCAGTTTATCCTGATAAAACTTCTCTGTAGAGACACATAGGAAAAATAAACAAGAGTGTCATCCAAGGGATTAAAGAAGGGATTGACTCTATAACCCTTGGTTTATAAACTGCTAACTGTTAATACAGAGTTGCCTGTAGTTGTAGAAGGATTTCCTATCACCACTGTTGGAGGGCCAACAGAAAATCATATAATCAAAGCATAAGGACCTGATTCCTAAAGTGAAATATGTTTTGTTTGTGTAAGTGGGACGTAGCATCTGTCTTCATCATTAATGTTACGCAGATGGTGACACCCTAGGAAAGAAGACCTTTGAACCCTATGTGTCCTAAGGTATCTTTAAGCTCAGTAAAAGCCATCATTACTTACTCTGTGTGCCATACTTCTATATTATTGGCTGCCGAGTTCCATTATGGCTAATTGATTTACTATGTACAGATGTAGTGAACTTTTTCAGGTCTTTGGACCAGATGTTGCTGAACCAGAGGTCACTTGTGGGACTTGGTGTATCAATCCGGTTTTTGTGTAGCAGTACAATAAATCAGCTCTGCTGAAGTTCTAGGCACCAGGAAATTGAATAAATTATTCTTAATGTTCAAGAGAAAGTACATCTCTGCTAGTTGTTCTGTTTGTTGGGTTTTTCCTTCAGACAAACTATGCATCAGGACGGATGTTCACCTTGAATTTTAGAGTTGCTCAGATGCCTTTGTAATGGAGGAAAAGGTAAATTGGAGTCTGTGGCATTGCCACCAGCAGCACTTTTCTGTGGACCAACAGCTCAGGAAATGCAGGTACAGTTTCAGGTCACCTCTTGCACTGCTTTCAGAGGCAGGATGTCCTCAGTCTTGTTGGAACACCCTGATCTTGTGAGCTGAAAGAGAGTAGATTCAGTGTAAGTGCTCTGTTTCTAGACAGCCAAAGGAATCGAAAAGCAGTTTTAAGTCCATGGAATGACTTGCTGTGTTTTCAAGTGACAAGGAAAATGTTATCTGTTCTGCTTGTTAATGAGAGTGTTAAAATCATTTTATCAAACTTCTTCAAACTTTTTGAACTAGGAGTGTGCCTCTGGTGTTAATATTTTGGGAGGATCTTGACACTTGTCATAAATATCAAAGGACTAAGCTCTAATAAGAGTATAAAGAATTAGGAGAAGATAAACTGAGTATGCACTGGCAGTTTCAGAAATGGGTAAATGTAAAACTCTAAGATATATTTGCTAGTCACTTGTGCTGACCATCTCATTTCTGTTCTGGTACTTGCAGAAGTTAGTTGGTCCTTTTTCTACATGAGCTAACATTAAAAGCACATCAACATTGAATGAATTAAAGTTGGTTATTTTATAAACCATATGGTCTAGTTAAATCAGAAAATAAAGGCTTGATGAAGAAATCACTTGGTGAGGGCCTGTACAGGAAGTTATGTGTTAACTATATACAGGAAATCAGACTAGATAATCAAAATGGTACTTCTGGCCTCAAAATAAACAAATCTGTCCAAAGAACATTTTTGGCCCATGTTTGATGAGGTAACTGCTGGTTCCTTTGAACTCCCTGAAATTGAGAATAGATCTTAGTTGTGTTTTAAAGAAAATGGGAATAGTTCTTTTGTATATCAAAGTACAATGACAAAACCAAATTTCTGCATTTAAGACCAAATAAACACTTATCTATTTCATTCAAAGGCAGGGTTCTTTAAATTTTGTGAAGCAATATTTGCAATCATTTTCTCACTTCCTTAAGTGGAACATAATGCTGTTACATATGACATAAAACCTCTCTCTCTCTCTCTTTCCTCTTGTGTGTGTGTACAGTAATATAGATCAAACAATTTAAGGATAAACATGACTAAATTTTTTTAAAATATTATGGCATTTCCAGATAAATGCTAGAGTGAATACTTAAATATGCCCATTTATGACTTTTTTGTTCACTACCACCAGGCTAGTTGTCCAAGATCACAGTCATCGTGAACAAGATCACAAGACTTCGCTTACCATTTGATTCATTCATTTTCCTTCTGGGACCGTATCCAGTTAGCCTTAAATAAAGTTACTGAGGAATTGACCTGCTCTATGTATACATATGAATCAAATGGAAGCTGGAATGCTACGTTTGTGATCTTGCAATGGTAGCTTCATATTAATAACCAAAAGAAGGGAGAAAAGTATCAGAAAACAGTAAAGGTAGTGCATTTCTTAAATATTTAGTTGAACATTTATCTAAACCAAGATTCTCAGGACATATAAATATCCTTGAAGTATGTTTGATCTTAGTTACTTTATTGTTGTGGGTACTAACTCTGAAGCAAAACATTGTCCTTCTTTAAAAAGCAATGTCTTTTTTTGGAAAATGTAATTTTGCATTTAATTTAAAGATATGCCTATTAGCTCTGTTTAAGGCTTTGAACAGGATCTTGAACACTGAAATAGATAATTAACTCTTTGCAATTTGTCCTAAAAAATTCTACAAATTTAAGTAAACCTAGCCAAGAGATAAAGCATAAGCTGGGTGAGAAGTACTGTTACTGTAGAATTGAGGGGCTCACTGGCCAGCCTAATCTTTTTTAGGTGAATATAAACTATCTATAAAAAAAAAAGAGTATGGATGACACAAAAAGTTATTAAATCCACTTTCCTTTTATTTAGCTCTTTCCATTTGGGATTAGAGCTCCAAAGAGCTGTGGAAATGCTTTTAATGAGATTTTGAAATTCTTGGAGCAGTACCCCAGGGAGCTCTTTTGTCTCTGAATTTGCTGGGATACAACTCTCTCTTGATTTTGACCAATTCTTTAGAAACATTAATGATCTTAATTTCAGTTCAAGAAATAATATTCTCAAATCTGACAGTAAAATTGAACATTAATTTTAAATGAATGTGGTAGCATGTGGTTGCAAAATAAAAGTTTTTGCAACAATCGAAATTTAAACCCACGTAATTAGGAATTCCATAAGACTGAATTGTGTCTCGTATCAACCATAAGTTTAATGCTCAGAGGTGTAACGTGCAGATATAAAGTTAAACAGTATTGTTGCCACTGAAGTTAGTATTGACAGTAACCTTTCTGTCTCTGTTTTGTGTCAAATTCAGTATTTGTTGTTACTTGTAAAATATTTGCAAACATAACCATCTGAAACACGAACAGTTTGGGGGATTTAGAATTTGTGTTCAACTATTTGCTAAATGTAACATGTATGCCTTGGTATTAGACCTCCTGCAGTACTTCTAGAATTGCTGTGCTTTCTTTGAATTTGTGGCTATGCCTACCTGTTGTCCTTGTTCCCGTTCTTGCTGGTATTCAGCAATGACTGCCAGACTGTCTGTGATGTCCCTCTGAGGGAGGAATACCTAATTATAGTAATACCTAATTGTGGTAAATACAACCAAACCTTGGGCAGAGAGTGTGTATGCTGCTGCTGCTGCTGCAGGTCTCTGGTTGCAGGTTGGGCAGGATTTAGTGGAAAGCCCAAAGAGGCTGGAAGGAGGCTGAGTGTGGTCGCGGCACCTTGTGCATCAAATGTTTCACTAAACCTTTGGATACTTTAACATTTATTTTCTTGCTACACCTGAAAACCTGGTTCTGTATCTGGATAAATTATGGGGGAAATTATTAATATGTATTCTTGCATACTGACAAAACATCCTTACTTTGCCATGCTGGTTCTATCTTTTTCTTTTT
>VYZM01004400.1:24002-61198 GCA_013398915.1 Dromas ardeola | reverse complement strand
TCTTTTTTATATGTGTGAACCTATATAGTAGAATAATCCACCTCTGGGATGGTCCTCCCTACGCTTGTCCTTGTTGAACTTCATTAAGTTCCTCCCTAATGGGCCTCCTTAGGCCCAACACTCTGGCTTGTCCAAGTCCCGCTAAAATGGCGGCACAGCCTTTCGGTGTGTCAGCCACTCCTCCCCGTTTTCTGTCACCAGCAACATGGCTGCTTTTCCTTTGAATTGGAGCTTTTTGCAATGAGATTTACCTGTGTGGCTGTATTGGCTGGGGCGGCTGTGGGGCGGCCTCTGTGAGGAGCTGCCGGGGCTGCCCCGAGCCGGACACAACCGGTTCCAGCCGGTTCCAGCCGCCTCTGACTGACCTGCCACAGGGTCCCGCTCAGCCCCTCAGGCGAGATGATGGCGCCTCAGGAAAAATGTATTTAAGAAAGGGCAAAAAATGCCAGGCAGACAGAGGAGGAGTGGGGGGAAAAAAAAACCTAAAGAGTAAAAAACAGCTGGGGGAGCCCATGAAGAAGGAGGGGAGGAGGAGTTGCTCTGTCTTCCTGAGGAGAGTCTCCTGTCCTGCCCCTGTCCTCTGGAGATTTTTACTCTTGGAAATTCGGTTAGGAAATAAATTGCGAAGGGATTTACACAGAGCAAAATTAATAATTGTATTCATATGCTTCCATATGCGTATGGAAGTTTATATTTGTAAATATGTACATTTTGTAAATTTTAAATAGGTCACACTACGTAAGTCGTTCGCATTTTAGTAAATGTGTATCTTTAGAGATGAAAGAAAGAGTTGTGTACTGAGCATAAGTACTGTAATTTTTTTCAGATTGTTAAATAAGGGGAATGTGAACTGTTTTGTTTACGGCTTTTACAAAACTTGTCTTGCAATGTAAAATCATGACAGGTTTTAAAACTCTTTCTGAATTTTCATCTGTCTCCTTTCTCCTCTTAGTTAATGACACAGTTAATTTTGATAATAAAAGGAAAGCTCACTCCCATCAGACAGACAAACAAGGTAGGTAAGAAAAATACTCTTCTGTGATTTTGGTGTCTGCATTAACGAATGTGCTGATTTTGACGGTGAACTGACAAGGGAGTATTTGCTGATAGGTGACCGACACTCCCTCTCCTTCCACAGCTCCTTTAGGTAGCGACAGATTCATGCGTCCTGAGACCTGATGGCGTTCTGTCCCAGAGGTGGCTTTCCCAGGTCTCCTAAGTAGCACCTGCATTTACAAAAATGGAAGCGATGCTTCAGAATTTCATGCGTGGATTTGATGTACTCACAAACTATTTGCCATAGACAGATAGGTACTGTCAACTTCTCTTTGGGTTGCCTCTAAAAATCTTTTAAGTAGTGCAATCAAGGGCAATTACTGCATCGTTTGCTTGTGTTTATAACATATTAGAGCTTTCTGGGCTTAAGCACTGCAATCCATCCTGATTGCTACCAAGTAATCCTTTGCAGACTTGTAAATCAAAACTGTGGCTGATTTTCAGCAGCATGATTGTCATGTTTTTGAAACTTTGCTAATTAAAACTTTATGAGCATGCAAATAAAAAGCAAAGAGCAGTTTCCCTGCATTGCAAATGAAAATAAGCCGTAGTAGTCTCAGCAAAAATGAGCCTCTATATTTGCTTTTCTTTAAAAAATAAATGGCATTTGGTGGTTTTGGGCTTTCCAAATCATTTACCACGTTTGTCTTTAAAACCAGCTCTTCTGGTTGACTTAACAGCATGAACTTAACAAATCAGGCTGCTTAGTTGGACCTTCTAACTATGCTGCAGCTTCAGGTGCAACCTTTGTCACTTGTGTGCTTAGCGAAAATGAGTCTTTTAAATAGAAAACTTAATGTTCTGACATTTAAATACTGTTTTACAAAGGTTTCTGGGATCCAAAACACAAGCAAACATTACTCCGATCTGTAAAGGCAAGTTTGCTGGAACTCTGCAATGAAATTCAAGATAAGAACAACTAAAGGGAGCAGAATTAATAAGATCTGTTAACTTCTGAAATATATCTCTCTGGTGGGTTTCTACAAACAATATGAAAAAAAGAATAATGTTTCCTATTGAAGCTGTTAGGCTGAGCTTGTAGTTTGGGTCACTTGATTAACCCTACAAATTATGAGTGCTCTGGTTTAATTTCAAATCTGGTTGTGTAGAACGCCAACTCTCACTAATTTTAGTGATGACAAATAATTAAATTAACTTTAATTTTGGACTACCATTTTGAAGACACACACAACTCCAAAAATTAACTCACTTTGAAGTGCTCCATCTAGTCTCAATAAAGTTGTCAATGTGTAATGCATAGAAAAATGAACATATATTAAGCAGAATAGTTCCTCTTTTACTGCAGTTTCTGCTTGAGCAATCGTATTTCTGAATGTAAAATTTGGAATCAGAAGAAAACAAGAAGATGTGTTGAAGAGGTATGGTTGTCTGGAGTGTGCGGGATATATAGCAATTGTACGTAACGTGATCATTTCCTTTGTTTACAGCAACTGAAACCCAGATGAGAGGTAATAATTCTTTAATTGTGAGATATAATGATCACTTTTTTCTTTTTTTTCTTCTCTCTCCCCATTCCCCCCCCCAGTATACTATACTAGCTTTCGCTAATTTGATGATGTGAATCTTGTATCTACCTATTGCACTAGTCTTACCACTCTGTTTTTTCTGTTTGTTCTTTGCCTTACTGTCAAACAACTTGCAGTGTTCTTTCTTTTCTCAGTAACTTTCCTGGAAGTTTTGCTAGCGTAAATGCTCAAGAGTTACATAAATACTATATAAATACTGAAGGGCTATAGGGTGTGGCTTAGAAGAAAAGCATGATTCCATGGATGGGTCACAGAACTGAGGCTTTTCTGGGCTTCCTTCTCAGTGTTACTATTGGCTTTTTGGATGCCTCTCCTCATCTTGCCTGACCTCTAGTTTCTTGGTCACCTCTTTTCAATTGAGCTGGCAACTATTTTGAGGTTCTTATTGACAGTATTTTTTTTTCTTGTGATATGCACTGAACAAAGAAATGATCTTGTGACTCTAAGCCCCATATCATAGACTTGTTTAATTCTTAACATAATGGGAATCCTTGCGCATAGTTGAAGCTCTATTCCTGTCATAAAACAGAGTAAAATGAAGTTAAATTTTTATGACTTTTCCAGATGAATAATTAGGTTGGTGTAATGCAGCAAATAAGTATACAGAAAAATATAGATTTGTTAACAAAATAAATGGAAAGCAAATCAGAGCAGAAGGCATACTTTGACATTTATTAACAAGCAAATTAAAGATATCATTGCATAGAAGGGATAGTATCAGAATGCCACATGGCAATTTCCCAGTATATGATATGGGACAGCATTACTAATTATGTGTTTGTTCAGTGCTTGACTTTCAATATTTAACATCTATATAATGCATTTTTATTGTAATTTCAGAATTTATAAAATTTAACAAACTAGGGAGGGAAGAAGGGGTAAAGAAAACACTATGGGCATCCTACATAGGGGTTACTGGCAAGTTTTAAACTTTAGGTTACTGTGTTACCTTAAGCACCACAGCAATAAAATGCTGATGGGTGTTTTCTTTAAGTGTACCTGCCACTAGAGGGGAATGGAAGCACATGTTTTGCCCCTGGGTTTCACAGCTATTTGCTCAATAGAAAACTGATGTTGTTGCACGGTCTTGGGTCTTGGAAGAGCCTGTTCTCTCATGGCTCTGTTCCTTCTCTGTTCAGTCTGCATATTCTCCCAAACTTTTGTCCCTGTATCTGTTCCAGAGTGTCTCTTCTGTTCCTCTATTACTCCTTCTCACAAATCGTCCTCTTGTTTGTCACCTGTGTTATCCTTCCTTTTGTGTCAACTCTTCTTTCCTTCCATTTCTGCCTTTCTGTCCTCAATGCCTGGCTCTGCTCTCCTCCCTGCCTTGTGCTCCCAAACTCATTCTGTTCTGCATGACTTTTCTTTCCCTTTCTGTCCCTTCCTTTGCATCTAAATCACGCCGCTTTCTCCTGTGTTTCTTGCAGATAAACACTTACAAATGAGACCACAGAGATTTTTTTTTTTCTCTGATTGTTATTCCAGTACTTGATACTGTAGGATCATCTGGGAAGCTGTAAAAGCATCAGTGGAGAAAGATGTGGTGAGTCCCTGCAGTCCGGTAGTGGAAAGGGTCCAACCCAGTTGATATGAGCTGTGTGGGGCTAAAACATGCTTAGTGCAGAGACCATCTCTGGAGAATTGAATTACCAAACTCTTTCATGTCTCTACTGAGCGACTGAAATTACCTGGATATAGTTAGCTGTTGAAGTTGAGTGGTTTTTGAACACTGTGCGGAAACATATACCTCTGATCTGAGAGGAACATTAGAGAAGTCCTAGAGCATCTTAATGAAACAGTATAACAATGTAATTAACCTGGCTGAAAATAAGCCTTCTAAAGGGGTCTGTTCATATCACCTAAACTTACGCACCTAGTTTGAGGATCTGGGTGCCTGGGTTTTTGTAGTCGGTGAAAAAAAAATGGATTCCCACATGATGTTTCAGATTATCTAAGGTATATTTCTACCCAGGATAGTCTCTGGAATAGTATGTCGTTTGGTGTTCGCTGTATATGGAGCTTAGCATGATTAGCTTTCTCATACGGGAACCTAAATTAGAGGTCTAAAGTGGAGAGGTATGAAAAAAGCATAATTTTGTTCAGGGTAAAAGATGTATCCTTTTTTTAAAAAAAATAATGAACTGTGTCCTACATTTCACTGTGAGGCAGGTAAGTGTCCAAAAACTTCAGCCCAGTGATTTATGTTTGCTAAACTGATAAGCAAAACCTGAATTTATGTAGCTCCGTAAATAAAAGTTAGCATTTTCACAACCTAATATATGCTGTTCGCTGTCTGTGGGAAAGAAGTTGCTGGATAATTAATGAAGACAAGTGGTGAAGATTGAAAAGGCATTTATTAAGGTTTCCTTTGAATTGTTACGTTCAACATTTGTTAAGACAGAAGCGACATTAAAAAGAAAGTGGCAAGATCAGCAGTTATTAATCACCTAATCCAGGAATTGTGCCACTATTCACAAATGTTAAAATTAGTTTTCAGGACACACCTGTCAGGCTGAGATTACCATCTGGTCAAATTGTACAAATTTAGAAAATGAAACAAGCTTTTTGTTGTATGTGTGTGTTTAATGATTAATAAGTTAGTGATAGTGAGCTGTGAATTACATTGAGCATATGCCAGAAAGCCCAGGGAAATCAATATTACAATCCATCCATTCATGTCGTCCATAGAATGTGCTCACAATGATGCAGGGAGGGATGAGGAATGAAAGGCTTTTGTAGCAACTGTCTGTAAAAAGCATTAATTACCTCTATTGTGTGTAAGTAGACCTGTATTCTTCATAAATTTTCTTGACCAAAGTGATTGACCTAAAACCACTTGATCCCAATTAAGAGTGATGAGAAGGAAGTGAGTAATATTTTTCTGTAGCTGACATGGTCTACTTTGCTTTATCATGAAAATAGGCTGTTCCAGTATATTAAAAAAAAAAAAAAAAAAGGAATACTCCAAATAAAACTCAGAGGTTCTCACATCATGCCTATAAAATACCTGGTTAAGAGTGATTAATCCCAGTTTGAACCTGAATCAGAGAAGTTATATGATAAAAGAACATGTTTTATAGCTGCTGAGACCTTTCTAAAGTCATTTCTCCAAAGAATAAAATGCTAGGCTGTATAGATACCTTGAATTTGAGAAGAATTAATTTGTACCAAGATCCCAAGTGAAATGAATGGAAAGATAATCCAATGCTTTTCTGCAATTACAGTGTTGTGAAATATTGCTTAGAGGTTAAAATGAAAAAATATTCTAAATGTCTGAATTGTGTAAATACTTTGAAAAATAATAAGGAAACAAGTACCCTAAATTAATCAGAACCATCTTTTAATGTGTTCTCTAAAGTAATATAAACATACTTATTTTTTTATATGATCATTTGCTTTTTAACAAATTAAAATATAAAGATGAATGAATTCTGTATACTTTTGTGTCCATAAAAGGTTAAGTAACATGCATTCATTAGAACTTACCATCTGTTCTGTCCTATTCCTGCATATTTGCAGTGCTGATATGAAGAACAGGATTTTGTAACCTCTAACGCTGGTGAGAAAAAGGCATCAGGTATAAAATGAGGTTTAAAATGTTTTGATGTTTATATATGTTTATATATACTTTAATAGGTGGACGATCGTTAAAGTAAATTGAGTAGGGTGACAGGTTCAATGGTTATATGTACTCTGCAAAAAATCAGTTTTCCCTACCTTCAGAGGTGTGTAATGCTTTTAGTTACCACAGCTTTCTAGGGAAGTCCCAATAGTATCTCTGTCACTAGTTTCTGTTACTAGATTTGCACACAGCCACCTAAGTTGAAGGCAGCTGCCTCTAACTCCTGCCTAAATTGTATGGGACTCTCAGTGTACAGCTTTGGTACTTCGCACACCTCACCTTCAGGATTTTATCTGGCAGGCGTACACAGAGCATGACTAAATTTCACACAAAGACAGCTTATATTTTGGCCTTTCAGAACAGTCACGTGGAAGGAGGAGACCCATGTTACAGTTCCTGGCTGAAATCTGATATCTCCCCTTCTAGGAGAGTGCTATAACCATTAGATTGTATGTGTTCTAAGATTGCCCTCAATTAGATTCTTCTATCTAAAAAAGTGAACGTGCAGTGAACAGCAGTGTGAATTTCCAGTACTCTTGCTACTCCTTGCTAGCTCCCCGCATGGGAATTAATTTACACATTTCAATTTCAGTAAGGTACCTCTTACAAAGGAACTTTTACTGCATCCTGCGGTTACATGCATGCAGCCATTGCTAGCATCTGATCTTGAGCCGTAATTTACTGACCAACAGTATTTAACTTTGCACCCCTCGAGCTAGAGGAACACCAGTTAACGCTGGTGAACTTGTGACTCCTCTGTCCTTCAGGTTAGACAGTAGCAGATGAAAAAATTGCAAACATACAGAAACACAGGTGTGGAAGTTGGTAATTAAGAGGAAGAGAGGTAGCAGCTTGTAATGCTGCCTTTTTGGTCTAAGTGGTCACCTGTGGTTTAAGCTAATCTTTTTGACTTTACACAGAAAAGGACTAAGTTTGCTGAGAGATGTTTTCAAAAGTCAGTACTGTACAGTGGAGAATGGTTGAGTGAGCTCTTCTACTTACTTTCATTACAAAGTCAAGTAGGATAATTTAAGCATATTGAAATAGACTATTTGAAGCTTGTGGAATGATTTTATTTTCCCTGAGTGAAACCGGGAAAATCAACATTTTGCCATGATATGGCCAAAATGTCAATTGCAATTGAAAAAAAAAATAAAAATCCTATCTGATCATGTTAGGCAAAATCTAGGGCTCAGTAATTTTGCAAGTAATTCATTTATTTATGAATGTAAGTATAAGAGCCATCTGTTGAGCATTCAGTTTTCTAATACCTTTTGACTTTAAAGAGTTATATGCTACTGTGAGAAATTAAAATGTTTTAATTATCCCCTTCTGTCTAATCAATAGCCTTTCAGTGAAGCTTCTAAGAATTTTGCCATCTTTTAGAGCAGGTAGGTGGCAATCTACTTTACTTTTTACAGTGCTATTATACAGATACGCTGTCCCACAGATAAAATCAACATTCTGCAATTATAATGAAGATATAGAATATAACTGTATTATGGCGTGCAGTTTTGGGACCATTATCATATAGTAGTTTTTAATTTTGCTCAGATAGTTCACTCACCCGTTATTCAGCCAGTCACATTTTTACAGCCTCTTGCCTTTCTTCTCTTTCTTTTCTTCTACATTCGTATGTTTCTTACAGATGCATGTGATGAGCAACGGTCTACAATGGACGCATAGTGTCCTATCCATCTCATTTGTAGCTCAACATAATTTGAAGAATTAGCATTTAAGACTGCAATACATAATGCAGAAACTGTGAACAGCTTCCCATTTTACTAGGGTCTGACCGCATTTTCTATACTATGATATGGGGGCTGATGTGACTGACCCCAGTGGCATACCCCACTGAGCACTGGGAACTGTTCAGCGATGATGGGGACTGTCCTACAACAGGGAAAGCACCAGCTCAGAAGGTGGGTTTTGTATTTATTGGATCAGACTGGAAAAGGTGGTAGAGTTCCCCTGGTGCTTGGTAGCAAAGATAAATAGTGGGTCGCACTCTGTTAGATCTTGTACTCGGGGCGAGCCCTTGTAAAGAGTCCAGAAATGGGCTGGTGGCCTGTGAGGTTTGGCAGAAAGTATAGAGACCTGTAAGTACTTATGCAGGAAGGGACCCTACTGAGGAGTTGTCCTCGTCTGCTTGAATTGGACTGAAGGATTTGCATATCTCCCACTCTGGGGTTGTGGAGGAGGGGAAAGGAGTCCTGTATCTGTTTTACCTCATAGTTCCTGGAAAACACGTGGTTAACTAAGAACTGTGGCCTTCTGTTCAAATTCAACTATTTCAGTGTCCATGTCATCCTTTCTTCTATTGTCAGAATCAATGTGGGTTGCGATGATTTAGGAAATGGCAGCAAATACTGTGGTTAAAATGTTTCTAGACTTCAGTATAGGCTCTGCAACAGATCATAAATGTCATGATCATGTATCAAGTTTTCTAAAATAGCAGATTATTTTAAGAAATAATATCAGATCATGTATTTGGAGATCAGCGCTTGCCCAGAAGAAAAAAAGCACACTTATGGCTGACCCTCCAAATTCTCATATATGAATGTCATATGAATAATGTTCTTCGCATGGATAATCTCAAGAATGACTCCTCCATTGTAATTTGCTGCCACACACAGTAATGCCAAAATTTATTGTTCAAACCGGGACTATTTTTGCAGTGGATCTGAGCTAGTCCCTAGCTCTGTATTGCCGCATCTGGCTCCTGACATCTCTGCGCCTTGACATCCCCCAGAACGGGAGATCTCCAGGGACCCTGGGCAATACGCCTTCCCTGAGGGCGTGCAAGGCCAGGGAGGATGCAGAGCCCAGCAGGGTCTTGCTGCTCTGCACAAGCTCCATGGCCTCGGCATGGGTGGGCAGGGAAAGCTCACCTCAGCTGCAATAGGCACTGTAACACGCTGTCGGCATTGAGGGCAGCGGGAGTTGGAAAGCACTCGGCACCTAGCAGGGTGTGAGTATTCCTCATCCTGAGGTAACGGAGTATGTAACCCTTCCCTCCTACTCCTTGGAAGTTTGACCTCAGTTTTTTAGAAGTGGGGAGTGTGCGGACAGGAAGACGAATGTGCACAGAAAGTCTGAACAGACTGGTAGCACTACCCCGTGCTCTTTGTTAATGGGGCCTCTCCTTGCGTGGTGGTGTTGCACCCGTGGTTCCTGTTAGTGGGAATTCTGAAAATCTAGTGAACGTGGCCAACAAAGACAAATTAAGGGAGGGGAGAATTTTGCCCACAGCTATGGAAGAAGAGAGTTACGTCTTGTTGTTTTAGCTCTGTGGGACGCCACAGTGGTACATACGGCATGTTAATGTTAGGGTGTTTTATTGTATCACTCTCTCATGCTGTGTTCATTTGTAGGGACAACATGACTTCCATAATAGTTATTTTAGGGTCATTTTATTACTTTAATAATGCAGATTTAGATTGTAATTAAAGCCTGAATGATTTGTTTTAATAGCCTGCAGCTTGGTTCAGCATATGTTTTGATATTATAAAACTGCTTCAATAGACAATGAATTCATTTGTCCCTTTTACTTATTAAAATGCATGTGTACTTCATCAGGTTTATTCTTTGTGAACTTTATGAGTGTGGAATTAAATAATAAAGTCACATACAGACACATGCCAAATTTGGGACTTGATTGATTATGACTGCCCTTGGGAAAGAAAGAACCAAGAAAACAAGTAATCATAATTGTGTTTAATATTAGAATAATAACATTTTGCATAATTAACCACATCTTAGGAATTATTCCACTACTGAGTCATATGGCATTGTTAAAGTAGACTGCTGACTAAAATAAATTTATGTGGTATTATGGATTTCATGCTTTTTTCTTAATAGTCCTATAGATTAAGTTCTTCCCTTTAAAACTGCACCTTTCAATTAAATTTGGTTATTCCTTTTTTCATTGTTTTGTAAGTGGCATTCTCTGCCTTCTGGCATAATCCTTACTGTCCTTTAGCACACTTTGTACAAAGGAATGGCTTTGCTTCCCTTTTGTTAATTTCCAGTATTTTCTGACAATGAGCTTATATTGTCCACATCATCTACTACAAAGATTATTTTCACTTCCAGTTCCTTTAAACTGTTTCTCTTGTAACAGGACCCAGACCCATGAGGTGTTGAACATTTCTGATGAGGAATCAGGTACCTTTAACATTATGTGACTGCGAAATGTACTGCTAAGCAGCTGAAACAATATTTGGTGAGGATTTCATAGACCTTAATGTGACTCCTAAATATCATACACCAAGCCAAAGCCCCCTTAATCAATTTTGTTTTCCATCTGTATATTACAGTGAAGAGAACTGGAAAACCATTGAACTAACAGGTTTTTCTTTTCCTCTTCCCTTCTCCCTCTCTATCCCTCTTTCTCATGTTGTGGGGTTTTTTTTGTTTGCTTGTTTGGTTTTTTTTGTTTGTTTGTCTGTGGTTTTTTTTTTTTCCTTAAAGAATGAATGAGGGAATCCTGTGTTGTTCCTATTTTGTTTTAATAGTGATCATTCTAGCACACTCTTTTGTATCCCAACATGAACAGCATCAGTGGTAGCTACCAACTACTTTTCTCGCTCTGGAACATCTTACATACCAAAATGTCTTGTGAGATAGTGAGGTAATTACCATCATCTCCAAAATGGAGAGTGGTAGATATTTGGAAGCGATACGTGCTTATTGGTTGGATGTCCTGCATCAAATTATCTTGAATTTTGGGAATAGTAAAATCAAAATCCAAGTTTTAGTCTTATACAGTCAGTGCTTTTTATCTGTTGCTTATGCTGCCCCATAAATGTCTCTTTTATATTACTAAGAAACTAAAAGACATTCTATGGTGATTTGTTTTCATGTCATGGCAGACAAACTGAGAAATTTTTAAACACATATGAACTGGGTAAAAAAAAACCCAACAAGTATGATTAACATACAATTTAAACCTTCAAATATTTCACTGCAGTCTTCTGAGAATTATCAGGTTATTCTTGTACAAACATACACATTTATTCTTCAAGCTATGCTCAAAAGGATCTTAAATATAATGTCCTTGTTTGCCAACACACATGTGTGCTGTTCAAACAATAGGTACCAGCTTTGAAGCACCTTAAACAAATTTTAAAGTTAATACATTTAATACTCTCCTGAGTCAGGGCCTAAACTGTTACTGCTCAGAGATAATCAATGCTATTCATCTATGTAACTATTTAAATAGCTTAAGAGTTGGAGGGAAAAATAAACCCCGCAAATTCAGAGGCTCATGTGGTATAACCAATCAGAAAAAATTGTGAGAATGTGAAATGTTTCATGATTGGTGACCAAGAATTTGGAGCCTACCACAGAGGTCTGGCAACAGAAGTCTTCACTGAAGGAACTTCTGTGCTCCCTGGGAAATGCGAGATTCAGTATTATCATTGATATGGTAAAAAATAAATATTCTTCTCCGTTTACTTTTAAGATGGATTTAAAATGGGTTATGAGAAGTATTTTATGACATTGTTGCGTGTGATAACAAGGGACTGGATTCTGTAGCCCCAGAGGCCTTTCCAATTTTTGTGTTTCTAAGGAGGAGATATGTTGCAGAACCAACCATCCTGCCTCCTCGTGCTGCTCTTCACTTTATTAGGTTTGACTTGAAAAAAAAGTAGAAAATGGAGCCATTATTTGTTTTGCCACTGGATTTGTTGAAGTCTGGGAAGATGGTAGGTTTAAATCACTAATGGCCTCATAGGTGCTGCCCAGTTTGGAAGGTAAATGGCCACTCTTGGAACATTCAGTTTTGGGGAAAGGGCTTATTTTTAAAGCAGTCTTTTCCAAAATCTGAGTTGGATCCTGTGCTTCTGGTTTGGACACATCTCAGATCTAACTTTGTCACTTGTAGCTGTTTTGCTATCTAGAGGTGTCATAGTGATATAACATAAATCTGTGGGGGTGGTTTTTAATTTTTTTTTTAATTTTGTTTTTTCTCCAGAAGCAAGAGTGAGGAACCAGTTTGAGCCGCTGGCCTATCAGTCAGAATGGTTACTGTGCTAATGAAAATTTGGAACGCCATTGCAAACTGGAGTGCTTGGCAGAAGCAGGAATTTCTCTGTGCTGTTTTATGAGGTATATAAAAAGGTCAGTGTTACTTTATAGATTTTTAGCCTTAGCGGTATTTTCTTTTTTTATGATTTACTTTTTCTTGTTTTCTAACAGCCATGACTTTTTGTTCTGGATATGGGATGTAGGTTTTTTGATTGGTTGGTGTGTTGTTGGAAAAAACATTGTGTTTCTAAATTCCAGACACATTTTGACTGTATTTTTAGGAAAACATTGCTCCTGGAATAATAAATGGTAGGGTTATTTTAAGCAGTTGTCTTACATTTTCTAAATCTGCAAAAGAAAGAATCAGAACAATAAAAGAATGATCAAGGCTGGGTTTCTTTTGTTTTAACAGGCAGGTCATCAGTTGGCCTATTGGCAAATCTCCATTCATTGTAATGGACCTACATGAATTTCCAGAAGTTGCAGATTTGGACAATAACTTCTTAAATGTTTCAGAATCCTTGACTTCTCTGGCACTGCCAACATTACCAAATACAAGATCGTTTTGTGATGCTAACTTGGCCCTCTATAAATAAAGGTAAAAAAATGATTATTGTTTTTAGGCCAGTGGACAATGGCATTGGCCAGTACGAGCCAGCATAAGATAATGAAGTAAGAGTAAGACTTTGGATATGCTAGAAATATACTGAGCCCTATATCAAATAGAGGTAGATTGTTCCTCAGTTCAGGATGTTTTAAGTGCAGTATTCAGTTGGGAAGGGGGTGATGTCTCCCATTTGAAAATACTGAGGTTTGGACTCATATTTTTAATTTATCTCTTCAGTGATTATTTAAAAGGGAAAACAAAATTCCATTTTCCCCTGCCGTGTGCTTAGATTTTACGAGGCATTGATATGTTCTGAAAGGCAGAACCTATACACTGTCAAGTACAGACAAAGAGCTGCAAAGTGTTGGTGGTTTCATAAGATTGCATTCTTTTCTGTTCTGATTGCCCCAAAGAAATCTACCTACTTTCCTTTTCCTAGAAACTTTTTTTTTTCCTAGGTAGAGAACTCAATGTTAAGGAGCACAATTAAAATGCATTGATTTAAACTACATCTTATTATTTTAATAGTCGAATGACCGTGCTCCCTCTGTGTGGCCCACAGTACATAGGTATAACACGGTAATAGCAGCTGTGAAAACAGTCTGCCTTCCCTATGTTTAGATACCTATCTGTGGCTAGGGAGCAACAGAGGAAGTCAAAACTCCAAGAATATAATGAGGGTGGAGAATGTACAGTCGGCGCATTTCTTCCAAATCTTGCTAAGTGAAGCAGTTTGAAGACTTGTCCTTTTGTTCTGCCAAGTTTACCAATCTGAACTTTCTCAGACAGATTGTGTGCGCTTAATCTCATTCTTTCAAAGACAGGCCCCTCCAGTGCTGTGAGATTGTGGCTCAGGACTTAAATCTTCCTTCTGCAGAAGCTGGTGTGATTTAGCCCATGCACAGTCATAGGTAGCAGGGCTAAATACGAAGAACGCTGATGGTTCCTCAAGAAATATATTGAGTTCTAATGTCTGTTTGTGAATTAGCTCCTGAACACGCAGTAGGTATGGAAAACCAGTTTTAGACTTAAATTAGGAGACAGGCTGAAGTTATACACCTGATTTAGTAGATGATAGGGGATATAGTAGAAGGTGATCAAGTCAATCAAGATTTGAAAAAAATGAGCTGTAGATTCTCTTTACACTGATAACGTGCCCTTTCCAGAACAACTGTTTCTGGAAAAAGGCTTTCCTTTTGTTTTCTTCCAGTGATATCTTTTGGCTTTTTGAGACAAGTGATCAGTCCGGAAAAACTACAAAGATGAGCGCAACTTTGATAACCAAACGTACAGATGTATTTTTGAAAAGGGCGTCCCTTATTTCTTCCAAGATTTTGCTGCCTTTTGTAAATCAGGCACTGGAGAAATGCCTTAAAATCGTCCTCTGGTCTTGAGACGAAAAACTGTGTGGCACAGGAATCCTGATGGGATTTCAGTCACCTGATGTGGATGTTAAATAAAGTGTCAGCAGAGTATGTAGCCTTCCCTTAGGGAGGAGTTGTCCGTACCTGCCTGGAGATGAATGAACAGATCATCCAGATGTTTCGGCATCTTTCATCCCCTGGGACTGGTACAGTATGTTTGCATTTACCATTCTAGCCATTTGAAAGTACCTACTGCTGTTCTCTAATTCACAGCCTATTTATTGCTAGGGGAAGTATGTATTCTCTTTTCATTTATTTTACTTTGTTTGCTTTATGTCATTAGAAGCAGTAGCAAGGCCTATAAAACAAGCAAAAGCTTAGATAAACACCACAGCAGGCTGGTGAACTGTTTTAGGGACTCAGTTTTCTCCCATAAAACGTAAGTAGCTACTCAAACTGCAGAATTTTGGTATGATTTGTATTTTCTCCCTCTAGCTGCAAATGCCCTTCAAATCACTATCACCTTTGCGGTTGGACCTATCACCTGTGCAGTCCGACTAGGTGATCGTTGTAGGTCCCTTCCAACTGACCTGTTCTATTTTATCTTCTGTCTCAGGGGGTAACGTTCCTTCCCTTGACTCTGACTCTCTTGCTCCCAAGTTATGGGCTTGATTGCCAGTCACTTTAGTCTTGCCATCATTATCATCTTACTATAATAATGTCTTGAAACCCTAATTGGTATAAAGCCCTACCGTGGTAAAGAGAAAATAGAGGAGAAGCCAATAATCGATAACTGGAACAAACAAAATAAATTGGAAATTAATTGGATTGCACAGGTCAGAGGAGAACCTATATGGAATTATAATTCTTCCAGTCCCATCTACTGCCATCCTCACTGGTGGTGCTAGCCATTTGCCTCACCTTCTTCTCCCTTGCTACTCTGTTAATGTTTTTCTTCAACAGCTAAAGTAGTTTTGTAACTTCCCTATATTTTAAGAAGTATCCATTTACTAAACAGCTTCTTGGTCACTCTGTTACCTTTTAATAGAATTCTAAATTCTCATTGTAAGTTTGTAGTTTGGTAATTATTATTTCAAAGATTTTCCAGGCTCCGCAATCTTCTGGCTTTTTTTTTAAAAAAAAAAAAAAAAGCTAAACACACAGAAACCAACCCAAACCTTTTTGCTCCAACAAATAGACCTGTTAGAGAAATATCTTATAATTATGTCAGCCAGAGAATGAAAAACCAAAAGCTTTTCTGTGTTACCTTGCTGATGAGTTAAATAAAACAAACCACTTTCAAACCATAGGGATTGGTTTCTTACTAGGCCAGTCTCACTGGTTTTTTGGTGCTTGTTCACTGATTTTTCGAGTCTACGTACTACTACGTCAGTTGTTTTGAAGGTACAGATCTGCAAAGGTTTGCAGGATTTACATTCTTTTTTATCTCTTTATCTTCCCCCCGATGTCTGCCTTGTTCTTGTCCTTGTATCCTACCATGAAAACTGCTATGTTAGCATAACGTATATATAGCACATAACACACACTTTCAGCAGATGAAGCAATCGGCAACATCTTTACTCCCCACAACTGTGCTAGCCAGGGCTCCGTTTGGCTCATTGTGTCCAAGTCGGTATTCCCTCATCCCCTTGGTATTCATGTTTTAAAAACACAGAAGCTGATTTTAGAAACACTAAAGCCAATGAGAACTGCAAGAGTGCCGCACCTCTGGGAATCTGGCCCACATGCCTTTTGTTTTGAGTGTAAGATGGATCCTAAATGAGAAACCTTTTGTATTTTGGAAACTAAGAAGGAGCTGAAACAAATTTCTTCATACTTGGCAAAAACAGAATTGCTCTTGTTGGAGACCAAGCATGGAAAGTTCTAGTCTGAGAGGATTATTTTTGTCAAAGTTATGACAAGTCTGAACATAGTTTTGCGTAGAAATCCCTCTCATTTTACTATCTACAGTGACAGTAGAATACATTTATGTAAAAAATACAATATGAGAAGTTAGATTTATATTCACCAAACAATTACTAGTAAGCAAAAAACAAAACCAGATCAGCATAATGATGTTTTTGTCAAGCGTAACAATTTTGGTTTGGCCCAAATACACAGATACAGATTTGGACTTTCTGTCACAAGTTGCCAAACATTTGTTTTCATTTAGATCTGTGTATTTGTGCATGTGCATATTGACAAAAGGGATTTGACTCCAAGAAGAACAGAGGTATGATCCAAATCCCAACACAAATCCTTCCATTGACTTCACTGGGAGTTGGATCAGCACCTTAGTGAGAATGTTCAAAAGAGAGTGTGCAGAGTTAAACTATCAGTTCTTCATCCAGCTCTCATTGAAATCAATTAAATCTTTCCATTAACTTCAATCACTCTTGGATCTAGCTTTAAACCACAAATTTTGGATAATGGGACATACGGAGGTTATTCTATTAAGTGTATTTTGAACAGACGAGGCCATGAGAATTTAAGGACAGAGGGCTGAGAGCCAGTATTAACTGAATACAAACAATTAGAGGTTAGAAAAATGCAAAATTTGTTACTTTTAAAAGGGCATGATTGTGGAAATAAATCAGAAGTCTTCATTCTCGGTGAACCATTTTTAGGGTTTAAAGAGGATTGAACCGTGGCTGCCTCTCTGTTGGTTGTGGCTCAGAAAAGCAGCCCCATTCAGACAGCAGTTAAGCAATGCAACTTAAGTGTATGCGTAACTCCTTTCTTAAGGAGGGGTGGAATTAAACACATGCTTTAGTGATTTCCTGACCTGGGGCTTTTATTTTCCTTCTGTGAATATTAGTGAAAGTACCTTTTTGTTCATAAGAACAGTCATGAAAAGCACATTTAGAGCCCCTGGCTCAGATTTGCTTAATCTAATCAAGGAAGAGAAAGTCACATGACATATATTAGGTAACCAGTTGCACAATTTGTGGGTGACCATTAAATCATTTCAGATAGTCAAAATTGTAATAACTTGCAGTGTGCTCTCGGATAATTCATAAACATAATAGAGAGCTGTCCTGTAGTTCTGGATGTTCTCTCAGTGATGAACATGGCAAGATAGGGAATATTTTTTGCTAGGAAATAGAAACACCTGAAAGAAACTCCAGATGGACTGTTTTCTCATAAGGCAAAACAAAAACATAATTTCCTCCAAATGTGGAAGGAGCTTCCATTGTCTGCATTGCTCACAGTTTTCCCGATTGAAAAGAAACGCATACAGGCTAAAGAGACTTGCAAAAAATTGTGCTTTAAGTACACCTGTGGAAATCACAAAAGAACTAGCAACCCTCACAGTTACCTGGAGGTATCTTTCAAACAATATTAACACTTTCATTTATGCAAGCTCAGATGAATACAGCATTTGTGTGAAAAAGTGCATATTTGTGGAACGCCTTTCAGAACACATGGGGAAAGCTTTTTTTATGTTTTATATATATATGTACATATTCCATATGTTTTACTTAGACAAACTTTTAAGCAAAGATTTCTGGGTCAAATGACATCGTTTATTGTTTGTAAACTAAGATATCTAATCTGGCCCAGAGTCTTTGTATCATATGGTGTAAGTCAAATAAACTCATCTGTTTTTCAGGCTTACAATTACAGGGAGTTTTCAAATCGGCAGTTAAACATGAGCTCTGGTCAGGACAAGGGACATAATGGAGCAGAGACATTACGGAAGAGTGGTTTGGGTCCCAGAAATCAGTGCCATGAGGTTACTCATTTTTCATTCTTCTAAAGGAAGTTCTTAGCTCAGTTTATTTCAGCTGGCTATAGCTGATGCCAACCTGGCATCCAGAATCCATAAACACCATGAAAAAGGGGTAACTCTAGGACTCGTTAACTGGCCCAAGTATCTCTGTGCATCTGTCACAGAAGGCTTCTCTGTATTTTTGTAGAAAAGCACTCTGTAGGGGGAAGCGGCTGTTTTACCCCACATATCCCTCCAGGACAGTGCCCACATCCCTGTTGCCAGCACCTTTGTATCACTGCAGAATGGTGTGAGGGTGAAACTCCTCATTAGCAATCTTTGTCCTATAAATTCTGATCTCACATTTGCTTCATCCAGCCAAGCAGGGGAGTTAATGCAAAAGCTGTTGTTATGGCAGTAGGTAGAATAGAGCGAGGACACAGAGAGGCATAAAGATACAGATTTCTTTTTTTTTTTCTTTTGCTTCCACCTGCCTGCGAAATAATCTGAATTGCTCCAGCCTCCTCCTACCCACATGTGAGCAGAGAGAAATACTTTCTTTATTCCCTGTTCAGCAGAACTCATCCAGTGTTTTGTAAAGAGGATCTTGTTGCTTGCTTGAAGCAGAGGGTAGGGTACCTCCTTTTACTGCGAGGCAGTCTTGAGTGCACTTGACAGCTTCTGCTGACTCCAGCAGTGGGGTGGTAACTACTGGGACCGGCTGTGTTACTGAATTGGGTATATTTTTTGAAGAGCCTGGCTAGATGCAAAGCCCATGGTACACAGGATCTACTAAGGAACATTCTGTAGTTTTTCTTCTACTGAGTCCAGTATTTTTTTTCCCAAGGTCTGCAATTTCATGTTAGTCTGTTACAGCTACAGGGGATATTCAGTCAGTATTTCTCTGAAGTTCTGTCTCAGTTCAGAAAGACTAATCTCCAATTAATCCCTGTTGAGGGTGAGGTGTTTTTTGAAGGCTTACAGCCAGCCACTAGAAAATAGCAGGCATTGGGACATAGTGGACTTCAGGTTTCTGATCCTGGGCCATTCTTTTCAACTGCTCAGAAACCAGACATTTACATCCTTGCCTACTGGGAACAGAATTGCATATGGAGGCCACAGATTTTACTTTATGTTCCTCTTTGGACATTTTAACATGTACCCTCTTGAACAGTGTTGTTGGGTTTGATACCGTAGTCTGTAAGGAGTCTGGAGTGAGACACAGCTATGTTTGGCCCTTTACCAAAAATGTTGGATACTGCTGCTCTATAAAATGCATAGAAAGTACTTGCATGCAAGACTGGCCTTGGGCTAGACTCCCTCAGGAGCTAAGGAGATTGCAAATCTCAACACGTTGTATGTACTGTGTGCATATCTTCAACCTTCTGCAACATCCGTCTTCCTCTGGATGGAGTATGAGGGAGAGGTCATGCATACTGGCATAGTAGTTGAGGTAGGAAGAGATAATGATGTTGAACATGGACAGAGCAGCTAGAAAACTGCAGTGAACTCAGCCCAGTGGAGAGAAATTTCATCTATGTTAATTCTTGAAGGATTTAGGATTGTCTTGCTTTAAAGTGCAAGAGAGGCAGATCGTGATTTGAGACTGGAGACAGGAGGAAATGTGGTGTGATGTGGTATACCTTCACTCAAGTGCCTCAATCTTACCCTAAAAAATGCAAAGCTGTATTATCCAGTGGACAGAACAAGGACCAGATTGAGCTAACTCCTGCTAGCCTTGCAAATTAAAACAGATTCCATTGAAAATACTCAGCTGGGGCAGAAATAAACTGGCAAGAATCATGTGCTTTTTTAGCTGAATAAAGACAGAATGTTTCAGAATTACAGTGACTCAGCAAAGGTCATGTACAGTAGACTGCATTATTATCTCTGTTTCTACAGACAGAATCATTGGTCTACAGACCAATCGTTTATCCCCCCTCTTCAATTTGAAAGTTTGCTTTTGAACCAGTTTGGGTTGCCAAACTGGGATGCCAGGTTATGCTGATGCCACATTGTTCAATGAACAGTCATTTAACTCATTTCTCTGTACATCTCATGGTATAACTTCAGTATAACAACAATGTTGTGGTACAAATGTCTGAAAGATACTAAAATACATGCTGTCTTGTGTGTTTGGTTTAGCAGACCATGATGCCACTGGTGTAGGCATGGATTTGATTTCCCTGTGATCAGTTTCCTTAGCCCTCTATTGTCTAACGGCAAAGTATCAAAAATAGTCACGGAGATAAGGAATGAGAATACATAGACACAAGCATCTCTAAGGGACGCATCCTTCGAGCATGTGAACTTGATTGCTTATTTGTACCAGCTATAGATGTCACCTAGTGTATGCCCATTCTAGTTTGTGAGTTTTGAAGTGCATAAATAGGTAACTTGCTTTCAGGCATGTCCTACCTTCATGTGCTCTGTTGTTTATTTTGCAACAGTAAGTGGGTATTTTGTGCCCCTAGCTGTGTAACAGTCTCTAAAACTTATCTTCATTTCTTTTCTTTTTCTAATCATAGCCATTAAGATCATGGGCGGGGGGGGCAGTTGTTCTCTGCTTTTGCTAGATTCAGTTTGCTAAGTGTGGACTGCTCTTTGCAGCGGAAAATTATTTTCCTTGAAGCATGAAGTGAGCACTAGAAATGACCTCTGTCATTTACATGCTTATGAAATAAAACAAAGGAAAAGCATGCTTTTCCTCCATTTACTAGAGGAAGATACAGCTTTGACTCCATCTTCAGTCTCCTGGAGAATTAGTCTTCTTGGGGAATGCACTGTTGTTTGTGATTTATGCTTCCAGTTCCCATTAGTGACTGGCTATATGTGTGAGGGATTCCTTTTCTTTAGTAAAAATACAGAAGAGTTTATATAATTGTTTTCTTTTAATTATGTGCTTGGCCTTGGATTTAAGGAGAACAGGAAAAAAAAAGAAAACCTTTGAAAAGTGCTGCAATTCCAGATCTATTAATTACTTGGTTTATCAATGTATTGCAAGAAGGAAAAAGTGAAACATCAGGAACCGAAACTGTGCGGAGAACAGAGGCCTGGATCCTTGCAGGTATCTGACAGGTAAATCTCAGGGATTTCATTAAGACCCTGGCTTATCCTCATTTAAACAAGACAGCTGAAGACATGGATGAAAATTATGCGATTCATTTGACATTCTTTTGTATTGTTTTTTAATTACCCTGTATTCCATGGGGTCTAGCCAGGATTGGTGTTTTCACTGGGAAATGTTACAAGTATGTCCATGTATATTTGAACTTTTTGTGCTTATCTCTTATGAACGTATCTGCTTTAAATATGTGGATTTTTTCCTACTCATTGTATGTGATGGTGCTAATTAGAATTCTAAGGTTCCACCAGCTTCCTAAGATCTGAAAACTGTTAATGGAAACCACTCTGTTATAGAAGATCGACAAACAAAATCTGTGAGTTTTAATGAAGAAAGGTGTTAATATTCAATAACAGGAAAAAAAACCCCAACAATTTTGCTTTACTGTAAGAAGCAAATACTGTAAAATAGAGTTGATGAAACAGAAAGTGCAGACTATAATGAGCAAGAGTCACAAGCTTTCTTGAAATCAGGAGTCCTCATGTAGCCACTGCAGATATACATACATGTAACCAGTTATTGAGATTGACATAAACAGCTGATGTAGATGTGGTGATGAAAGCAATAGAGATCAATAACGAGTCATGATCCCTTTATGGAAGTAATGTATTCTGTGTAAAGTTCAAGCACATCTGTCACCACAAAGAATGAAAGCTAATTTAAGTCATTAGGCAGAAGCTAGCATCCTTGATAATGGCAGCACTACTTTACTTGCAGGATAATTATTAAACTGACGGAAGTGTTTCTTGAATTTGATGGTCTGCTGAAGATATAAACATACAAGGTTTCTGCAAATCATCAATGAAGCGTTACTCAGCTTCTGCAATACTCAGCCACCAACGTTGCCAGGAACACTCATATCAAATTATTTACGATAATCGTGAAAACACCACCACCAGAGACCACACGGATGGCTCTCACTGCAACACATGACTCTAGTTTAGTGCTTCCAGAAAGCTAAACTCAATGCAATTCTGTGAATAGCATTATTCATTCTTATGGATTTTTCTTCTTGTTCCTTATAAAACTACGTCTTGATCAATGTCAGCTTTCCATAGCATTTTCCATAACGGACTTCTGTCCTAAAAGTTATTATTAGCTTTGAACTTTTCAAATTGCTGAGATGTGCCTGTTCACGTTCTCTCTGGGGACTCATGAAGGCAGCCAGTCATTTCTGGAGGTGTTGCACATGACTTCTGTGTATTGCCGTGTTGTCTGGCAAACACATCTTGGTGTGTAGGCAATATGCAGCTTACACTGAGGGCTATGTGCATTTTCCTTGAACATATTAATGGTGCGTAATAGTGTGCAGAGGACAGATAGGCAAACAGCAAAGCTACTCTGTGACTAAGGAGAAAGTCCATCTTGCTTCCTCAGGTTGCTCTGCAATATGAGATCATTGGCAATGACGCAATTTTGGAGAAATCATTGGTTATGGTGGTTAGCAGACCAAGTTTAGCCTTCAGAAACCACATGCATGCTTTCTGGGGACAGGATGACAAAGGACAGGGGGAAAAGCTACGTTTTTAAAACTCTGTTATTCCTAACCTTAATATGAAGGTCCATTCGATACAGCTCCGCTTGCTGTATCGAATGGCATGTGTTAGAAATAGCCATAAGGAACTGAGGATGCTGGCAAGCCACGTGCTGATTCCTGAGCACTATTGTCTATAGTGACAGGTAAAAATGCAATTTAATTTTATTGTGAAATACCACAACGTTGGCAGAAAGTTTAAGAATAGCAGCTCTCCCTGACCATGAGGACGTGGATCTTGACCCCCTTTTCACCTCGGTGCTCTCTGACCCTGATTTAGTTTTATGAGTTTTTTTTCTCAGAAGGTGATAACTCTGTGAGGAAGAAATAACACAAACCATTAGGACTTTTCCTAGCAGGGGGATAAATGTGTATAATGGCATGTCTTGCATTGTGGTCTGTTACTGATGGTTTCATTGGAAGTTTTTATTGGAAAAGCTATGTAGGGGAAATAAAAACTCCAGCAAACATCTTGCCTAATATTTTAACTGTAAAGCACAAAGAGAACAAGTCTCTGATTGGTAAAAATGTTTCTGAACTCTCACAAGGTGTGTTTTGTTTGTAATCTTAAGGTCTAGAAAGACCATATTGTCAAGTCTGGTACTTAACACCCCCCACCCCGACAAAATAGACTTTTAGTCTAGGATGGATTTTTTTTATGAGCAGTTTATAATCCATATCAAAATACGGATTTATAAAGGAAGTGCTGACACAAATTTAGGACAGGATCCAACAAAAACTTTGTATGGCTTTTGGAGTGCAGAAACCTGCATAAGGTCACAACGCTCATCCTCAGCCACCCAAAACATTTGTCTTAGTGTGATGTACATGGATTTTTGTGGTGCCAAAGCCAAACAAAAGAGGGAATAATTGAATTTGGCCTCTAATGACAGCAATGCAAATGTGTTCCTCTGTGTGGTTTACAGCCTTTGCTTGTATAATAAGTGACATGATACTACATTCTGAAGAGTAAGAAACAGTTTTCTGACACAGAAGGTTAGGGAGAGAAATAAGATTTTATGAGTTAGGTTTGAATGAGTGACAGATGGGGGGAGAAAAACTGATTTATTTAATGTTATCTGCACTTAAGCACTTAAAAACCCATAGAAATTGGAATGTGTCTCGTTGCTGAATTTTCGAGCAAACACAATCTGTTGCAATGATGCTGTGTGGCAGGAAATTATCTGAAATAATGAACTGGTCAAGTACGCTAAAACTGATACTCTTCTCATCAGCATCCAAAATATGAAACCTGCCAAAAGATTCTAATTGCAGTATACTCTGTCCAAATTATTTTACTACTTGCCAAAAAGGGCTTTGAAATATTTGGCAGAGTCTTCTACCGGGAGAAAATGAAACAAAAGAGAATGAAGTGGAACACAATAAAGAAATACTCCCACCCCGTTGAAAAAAAGCTGGACTGGAGGGTTAGCCCTTTCATGAAGAGCTGATAACTCTATAACTCATATTAAGTAACTAATCAGAAATAATTTATCAGAGAGAAACAAAATTAACTAGGCTAAAAAGCCTTCCAAAGATGTTTCTTGTAAGAACGGTTGCTTGAATACTGTGATATTCACAAGGTGTGTTGATATTAAACATCAAATAAAGTATCTTTCCGTTCATTTACCTTGGTGCATAGCTATGATCTATGAAATAATGTACAGAAATGTCACTGACTAAGCCAATTCTAGATTAAGCTATCATGAATAACTCTAAAGTAGAGTTTTAAAATAGTTCCACAAACTTGCTTCACAGCCCCAGGTAACAAGGACCCTAGTCCTTGTCTCATTGTAAGAATGGTGAGTTAGAGTGATTTTTCACCTGGGACTAGCTCACAAATAAGTGAAATGCAATTCTTTTTTCAATTTCCTTTTTGTTTCTTGTGCACACACAAGCAAAGTACAAAGTATTGTTTTACCTTCATCTGTGTATTTGTGAGATGGGAGTAGTACAAACAGTATGCATAGGTTATGTCTGAAAAGCGTTGTGAGGTGATTTTCATTTCAGTTCACAAAGTGTAACCTGAGCAGAAAGATGCTAAAACACACCTAATAGCTCTGTCTAATTGGGTTCAAGGCTCTTTTTGGTGCAACAGTTCTTTTTAATATAATGAAGTATGCTGAAAGTAATTTTCAGGGTTTCATACCTATTAAACCCTTGATGGTGTATTCAAGGGATGTCTTTAACCATAGACAGATCAAAGATGTTCTTTAGACAAGGTGATCTTTGACTCCAGACATCGTCACTGCCTGTGATTCTCACTTACCAAATAAAATTCACGGGAGGTTTGAGCTGCACAGACACGTTTCAGTCCTCCAAGTGAATCTCCCACCTGAGCTCTGCTGCCTTGGCCACAACCCTGCTGTGTCTCCCACTTCCTCCAACACCTCTTCCTTTGTCAGGGCTGACAGTGGGAAGCACAACAACACGTTTCTGGATCTGGCACACGTGTGCCAGCGAGGACCCTCCTGCAAGAGGAGGGAGCAGTGCTGGCCGTGGCCAGCTCCCTCCCACCTTTGCAGCTCACAAGGGAGGCAAGAGGGCCAGAAACTGATTAGAGGACCCAGGTCAGAGATTTTTGAACTCTGAATTTGGCAGGCAAATGGAGGAGGAATGGATTTTACAGTATTGTGTTTTAAGATGCATTTATTCATAACTATGAAAGCTGCAGACATATTGTGTTACTGCATCAGGATCTTAAGCAGATGTTTAGATTTTGCAGAAAAGGGCGTATAAGAAATTTTCAATTTTCCTTTCATTTTGAAAAACTTCATTGTTAGCTTTGATTTTACACACTAATGTCTACAGGGAGACAATCTACTTCATTACATCAGATTGCTTGAACATAAAGATTATTTTTTAAATTTTTTTTTTTTCTGATTAGGCTAAGTAAATCAAGGTAAATGTGTAGTCTCCTGCCATAACACTGGAGCCAACACACATCATTTGGGAGGAAGCTTGAAAGGAAATGGAGTACAAAACGCTGAGGGTAAGATTTCTCAGAGTTTTCCATAATGTGATCATAACTTAACAGAAGGATTACATAACTAATCAGTTTATTCGTTTCATAGTTTCTTGGATTATCTCTTGTTTCCATTTGTATTTACATAACAAACCTGTTGGTGAAGCCAGACCAAATCGGTATGTGGAAAAACTGTATTATAGGGAAGGAATAACATTATCTTAGTTTTCTATTCATGATTTATTAGCTGGGTTTTTTTAAATAGGAAGGCCACGCCAATGATGGCATTGTCCCTGCAAACCACTAGAAAATGTTCTGTGAGTCGGCGAGCTCTGCCCTTGCTATGTGTTTTCCAAAGAATATGCGCAGGGAGCATCTACCTGCATGTTGTAGTTCAGTTCAGGAGTGCTCTTTTGAAGAGAATCTCCCAGTTGTCCCCCATTTACCTTGCTTTGATATGCATTGGCAAATGATCTTGGAGCAGATGAACTGGATTCTTTTCAGATGAAACTATGCTGTAAGATATACTCCAGCCTTGCAGCTAATGCACTCCAGCTGCTATAGGGCTCTCAGGCCCTGAGACCTGACTGGTCCAAACAAGCAGCCAAACAAAAAAAACAGAAAGCCCCACAGGCTTGTCCCTCAAATGCTTAGTGTGTGGATTTGGGGTCCTCAGCAGCAAATTTTCACCCTTAAAAACTCTTCCTGTTGGTCTGTAGTGCCTGATAATGTAGTTGTACATGCTTATCCTTAGCAACAATTGATTTTAGAGGCTTCTAGCTTCAACTTCTGAGATTACTTATTTGTACACAGAGTTTGGAATTTGTATTGCCATTTTTTCTAATGTGATTTTGAATGATTGGGAAACTTGAAGCTGTCTTAAAGAAGAAAATCCTTCTTAAGAAAAGTACTTCAAGTTTATCTATCTCTATTTTGCCGCTGCTTTGCAAGATACAAGAAAGAAACCTGTAGAAAAATATAAAATCAAAGTTACTCTGTTCTCCATTAAATATTTAAGTGGTAGGTTTTTTTAGAGTCTGATTTGAGGTATATATGTACAAATTGATCAGAGACAAGTCAGAGATAAAAACTCCAAACACTGGAACAGTGTTTCCAAACTTTAGGAAATTCTAAGTATGAATCTGAGTCTTTCCTTTGGTCTCATACCTAATATAAACAGAACAAACATTCCCTTCTTACATGGACCGGTTCAGGTTTCCTCATCTGGCTACTAAAGGAGTTCTGCCAGCTTCCAGGAGTTCTTTGCTGAAATACTGTTTCAGGCGAAGAGGCACGTACCACATTCTTTACTTGTATGTAGAGATCATTGGGTTCTCATAAACTTCTGTTGACTCTTTATGCATTTGATGGACGTTGTTGTGAAAAACATTGTGGGAGTGGATCTGAACTGGTGGGTATTCACAGATGGTGGGTATTCACAAAAATGTTGGTTGGTTGTGACTAGATCTTTGTAGTGGAATTTTAGGCTCTCTCTACCTGATCATCATAAACTAACAGTTTCATTGTGCTTGTCAAATCTTTCATTGTGTGCAAATACATAGGTAGTAAAACCACCAATGAGAAGCTATTTTCCTTGGTTAAATGGCTATTCAATGAGTAACATCCCTGTTTGACTGTCCCCTCTACAGTCAAACACTGTCAGCCACTTTGAGAATTATATATACAGGAGGAATCCTAACTGGGTTGGTCGCCACCAAACTCCCTGGATTAAGTTTCATGTAGTAAAAAAGGCTGAGATGCATGAAGCTGGGATACATTGCACGCACATATTAGCTGATGCATAATGGTATAGGAAAATAACACAAACCTGGCAAAATGTTAGGATAAGTATGCTTTATGGAAGAGGCATTATTGCTGCTGCTGTCTGATATGACCCGTATGGTTTCCAGTAGCTACATATATGGTAGTTGGTTACTGCATCCAACATTGCTGTTTTTCTACTGACTGCTTGCATCCACTAACCTAACATTTGTTTTATTGCTTCTGTTGTCACTTTATTTATTGTGCTTTTATATAGCTTTATAGATGTTCACAGCACTTTATAAAACATAGAATTAGACAACCTTGTTGCCGCAAAGAGCTTGCAATCAAAGCTCTGATCTTGCCCTGAACTCTTATCCAATGCACAGTCCCACTGAACTTAATGAGATGCCACGCAGGAATAGGCGTCTGCACACGCAAATCCTGCTGTAAGGTCTGGGCTTAATATACTGATGACTTGATGCAGATCCAGAGGTTGTGGGTGAGCATCCAGGCAAAAATGTGTGTCCTTACATCTTGGCCTGTGTCATAGCCGTAATCTCTGCCATTCATGTCACAGTGCAAAGGGATCTGCTTTCTGTGGTTATGATGACTGTTGATCTTTCTGAAATAAAATATGGCACCTACTTCCATGTCTGCATGAACCATGTTGGCCTTCTTTTGCTGGAGTCAAGTAATGAGAAAACATTCAGGACTGTAACTTAAATGGTTTGAGAACTGGGATCTCTTAAAATATTTTTTAATTTTCTCCTCATTCTGGCACCAAGGCAAATGTGTAGGTGAGTCCAAGAAAAATATGAAATATCCAAATATTATTTAAAATAAGTCATGCAGGTCCCAAATTCCCAACAAGATACATCAGACGTAATAGCACTTTGTATACTTACAGTGGAAAATAGCAAGAGTTGTAAAGCTGAGATTATCCTAAATAAGGATTATTCAAGTTCTTTAGACCTCTTTCCACAGAGGAACTTGTGGAGTCTCATTGCTTCTGAAAGTAAGTGCATTGTATTTTAGTAGTATAAATATGGAATTAGGAGTCTCACAGCAGGTATCTGAGACTGACAATTTTTTGTCTCTAAAATTTGCCAGTTACAATTTTGGAATAGTGCTATGACTTCTTTTGTTCAAATTCTGTTCTAATACGGTTAAAAAATCTGCACTTCTAGTCATGGGAATAACTTGGTTTTAGTGAGTATTTGGCCTGAGTTCTTACTGATGGAGTTTTATATATAAAAGCATAAAGCATGTAGTTTATTATAAATGTAAAGTCCAAATGATTTAAAGCCTGTGTCTAAAATGTGATTTAAGACCTTTGATTCCTTACCAATTCTGGGATGGCTTGGCAGGTGGTCAAGTCTCCGATTAAAATTTGAGCAATTCATGTTCTTTTAGCCTATACCTCTCTGACTATGTCCTAGTGAGCATGGAAAGACCACTAAAAGTAAGAAGCTGTCAGTAGAGGTCTTGTCCTCATCCCTCCTGAAGGGGGCAAATGGAATAAGAGAAGGCATCCCACAGCTCATCTCTGGAGGAGGCTGTTTTTTGCAGGCTTTTTAAGCTGCGAAGCAAGATCACGGTCTTGATGACACAGCTGTCTGTATTGGTGTAGCTACTGGAATTCACTGCAACACTTTCTGTGTTCATTTACCTCGATTTCCTCCCAAGGGGAGTTCATCCCAGGTGCTGTCTCCCCGTGTAGGAGACCATCTCTGACAAACAAGAGAGACAGTCTTTGAGATTTGTGTCACAGCAAGACCATTTGATTAACTGAACATGACAAAAGAAGTAGGCATGATGCTGAATAGTGGGTACGACAGAACCAAATAATGGAGAACTACATTCATGACCCATTTCTGGACCATGGATTGCAGTTGTATGTATGCTTACGTTTCAGGAGTTTTATAGGAACTTAATTTGTGCTTTTTTAAGTTCTCTTACTTCCTAGTATTTGTAATTTTCAAGAAAATAAGGAATTTAGTTTCCTGCACTGAGCCCAGCAGCTAGGATTGCTTATGAAAGTGTTGATTTCACGCATAAGAAACCCAAAGAATGATACTCACGTTATTAGAAAAAAACCCAAACCAATCTGTTCATTTTCTTGGAATTGTGGTACATTCTTTGTGTAGGGGGCCAAAAAGACAAAGGCCTCATCGTTTCAGAGCTTAAGCCTATCTCTAGCATTTGACCTTTCTAGGGAGCGGGTTAATTCATATTTGCCTGACATGGGGTTGTTTGCATTTAGTACTGGGTACTGTGAGAGACAGCATGCTGAAAAACCTAACTTGGGAATTGGTCCGCCATAACACTTTGGATAGGCCTGAGGAAGCTAACAAACATCACATGAAAACAGCTGCCAATGGTGTCATTGATATATTTGGGCTGATATGTAACTGCCCAGTTTCTTGTTTTCTCTTGTCAAACTGCCTGTACAAGCAGGAGTTTTAAATGGCAGAATTTTAGGGCTCACTTTGCGTATGTGTAACTTCCACAGGTTGAGGAGAAATTTGGTGTAACTGCAGAATTCATCCCTACATCAGTGAAAATATATGGTTTGGACCTAGAAGGGCAGATCAGCCTGAATCTAACTTCAGGCAAAAAACAGTAGTTATTCAAGAAGGACAAAGGAAGAAGAAAGGGATACAACTGACATGCTAGTTTCTTGTGAAACCAATAAAAATAATTCATTCTTTGATAGCATTTAAAATACTACTCCTAAATTTTGGTAAGTGGGTCCTTGACTTTATGCTAGCTGGGACCAGTATAGCTAGATGCATTTTAACACCCAATGGAGCTTATCACCCAATTTCTAAAAGGCAATATTTATCCTATTTTTAGATGGTTTTTGTTTGCTTAACATCTCTGAAGATATGATCATATAATACTGATTGTACTGTATGCCAGAGTTGGGGAATCATTCCCAGTCCTTTTCTTACATCTTTTTCTTACGCCTAGATTCCTATTTGGAAGAAAAATATCCCCAGATTAATAAATGTCTAGCCCTGAAAATGGTTAGCGACTGCATGTAATCTCCATTTTTATCCTGCAAAGTGTAAGTAGAAATCCTTTGGGTGTGTGTTGTGTATGTTAATGCTTTGGGCTATTGCTTAGCCCTTCAGAATAGTTCCTCACTCATTTTCTCTAGCCAACTACTTGTAGATCTTTGCAGATTTTAGCACTAAAAAAAGCCTGCAAAATTGTAAACATGTTCAGTCATGTGAAAATCTGTCAATCTAGTACATTTTGGAAATGCAAACCATATTTTGAAGGAAAATGATAAATGAGAAGACAGTATGAAGCTAAACCTAAGACTGTACTTGAGGCTTGCTTAGTCCTTTCTTGGCAAACACTTAAATCTTTTCTACTGCTGCTCCATATCCAGGGTGCCAGCTGTGTAGGCAATGTGAATACTTCTTTCCCATGTTGCATATTCCTCCTATAAGTTGGCATTCTTTTTAGGGAAAGGTGAGGGGAAGTTATTCCCTTGCTTTCTGATGGCAAGGTGGGACTTCCATGTGTGTCTGTCCAATTTGAAGAATGACTGCTTAGGAATGGAAGGGTTGATTAAAAAATACTAAAGAAAAGTTCATGGCGTGGGGAACATTTTAGGCCATTGCCCCTGGAAAACAAAAGTTATAGTACGTATCATCTAATCTCTCCTTGTCCCTTACTCTCTCTTTCTTTCTCCCTGAATCTCTCTGCTTCACTTTAGTTTCTTTCTCATTTTATTATTAGGCACATTTATGGGAAACAGGATTTATGGTCTCCTTCTGCTAATAAATGTTAAGGAATATGACTTAAAGTGGGGAATACACAGCAGGAGATGATGAACTCTTAATAAACAAATATCCTGTTTTCATGCAAATATTCTTAGTAACACAAACAAAACAAAGCAGAGAAGGAAATGCAGCCAAAGTGTTATACAAGCTGTGGTGTAATTAAATAGGAGGGATTTCAGAATTTTCCAGAGACCAAGAAGAGTTTCAAGTTATCCTTCAGACTTTTCCAGCTCATTCCTTCAGATGGTTTCATCCCATGATGTTGGATGGAGGGTTGGAAAAGGAGAATTGGAAGAATGACAAAGTAACCTGAGAACTTTGCAAAATTCTTAGTGCCTGTCTTTCCATATCTTCTCCTCAATGAGAGACTCTGACCTTAGAACTTGGCAGACTATATTGCTTGAGGGTTTTGGAGTTTTTAAAAAGTTTCTAAGGTCATGTTGTTGTCCTCATTCTGGGGAAAATACCATCTTCCTCCACAACCATGAGCATGATCTTTTCTGCAAAAGGTATTAATCCTAGTTAATTGGCATTAACTTTATGTCTAACGTTTGTCCGTATTAGTGTGCTGGAATAAAATGTAAAAGCTTTACTGATGGTGTAATAGGTGGCATAAAGACTGGGGAGTGATTAATGAGAAAGGAAAATCTAGATCATATGGTCACCTGGATGCAACAAATAGTATGTCGGAATATGGCCAAATACATCCTACATCTACTAGCCAAGGGGACAGCTAATTACAGGAGAGGGGTCTCTGACTTGGAAAGAGTGAATAAAGAACTGGGAATCAAAATCCATAATAAATGATTGCTACCTTCTGGGCTACTGCTGTGGCCAAAAGAGCTGATATGATCGGTACACAAATAAGCAAAGGAATCTCAAGGCACATTTTATTTGGTCTTGATGCAGTGGCTATTGGGCTTTAGTGTGCCCAAGCATCAAGAAGTCAGGCTGGATAGTCAAAAGCTGATCAGAAAACAAATGTCAGGATCAAGAAGGGATTAGGAAACGTGTATGTTTCATATTTATATTGTTAACTTGAGTATGAGAAGCTTAATGGGTACTTCAGACATTGCTGATGCATACTTATAAGGTGAATAAAACTTTAAAATTGGGTTCACCAGACAGCAGAGGTTGTCAGAAGATCCAATGACTGCAGGTTGGGACGGACCTGCGTAAATTTAGATTAGAAAGATGATGTGCATCTTTAGTTATCATTGGAGTAATTTTCTAAGGGTTGTTGTGGAGTCTGACACACTGCCAATTTTTATATCACAATTGTGCACTTTTACAAAAGAGAACAAAAGCATTCACATTCATCCAAAGCATGTTGTTTGTTCTTTGGGTCAGCTACACCACAGAGCAAATTTGTGTCAGTTTTTGCGAACGTAGGATCAAGTAAGTCTTGACCCAGACTTTGGGCCCACATTCATATCTGAACTTTTGTGGCTAGTCCATATCTTGCTCAAGGATCAAACCAAAGCCTAGTTCATTAAAACACTTGAATTTTACAAACAGTCATTTATATAGCCAAAATTTTCAGCTGGCTCCAAACCTTCTATTGTGTTGAAACAATATCTGGCTTCAGCTATCTTTAAATTGGGGGGAAGTCTGGATTTGAACTTTACAGCTTGGGAGCTTCTGTTTTTTCATTGCTACGCTCATGGGATTGCAGGCATGTACCGTGTGTACTGTTGTACAAATGCCACACGGTTACTGACTTTGGCAAGGGTTGAGGTTTTCTATCTGCTGAAATGATATGGTACACTTTATTTCCAGGTTATTTCCGAAACATTCATACCATCCTTGGAAAGAGTATGGGACAGATATAACTCCCTGATGATTTTATATCACTACAACATCATTCTTTCTTACTTTTACTAGCTTTCATTTATGTTTAGAGAGGAAAATCTCTCTAAAAATAATAATTTGTTGGAAAGTTATGTTTGCAACTGAAGTAAATTTGTTTCAAACAACACCATGATGGGCACATCCCCTAGAAGAGCTTAGTGGTGTGATCCAGGGAGGCGTAAGTGGAGCAGGGCTGTTCAGAGGCTTGAAGCTGAGGTAGAAACTCAGCTCCTCTGGAGCATGCTAGTTAAAAGCAGTTGGAAAGTGGATGAACAGCCATCCTGACAGACACATGCACAGATTCTTCTCCTTTGCTTGGGCCCTCTTTCCTCTGAATTTTGTCATATTTGTAAAGTTAAGAATAAATCGTTGCTTGAATTGCCTTAATTGTTCATCTCAAGAAAAGAGCCAAGAATAATGCAGGCTGTCTGACCTTGTCCAACAAGTCCTGGCCCCTTAAACTGAAAGCCAAGTATATGGTAGATGATTAGTTTAGATAGCTTAAATAACATCTACTGTGTAGGCCCCTTTGCTGCAGGTGCCATAGCCTCACAACGAGCATTAGACCCTATGGTAGTAGACAGAACGTCACAACTACACGATATCTTCTGTTTCCTTGGTGTCTACTTGTCATTTAACCAACACTTAGCCAACATTTGCTCTATTAGCCTACTGTTAAGCTTTTCAGCCTGAGTTCTTGAAGTGAAAATAATTTCACTTCAAAAAAATTCTTACTGATACACCATCAGGTACCAATGATCATTAAAGAAATTCTTGGAAACATTACTTTGGTGATTTTGAACTTATGAAAGTACACTGACCTCTAAAGTTTCAAGACAGGATGACTTGGAAAAAGGTTCCCTTTTGCAGTCTGTCTTAAATCATTTGGTACTTTTTATTTGAATTCTTATTAAGCGTCCTCATGCTAGCAGGCTTCCTTGCTTTTACTTTTTTAAAACTATAAAGTCCATTTAATTCCTTTTAATCTATTTAATTTATTTTCTTGCAGAAAGGAAATACAAATATACAATATATATTTCATGATACATTCTTGATACAGTTTATTTTCTTGTGATATATGTTATTGATGTATATTGCTTTGTGTTATATAATCCTGCTTGAAGGATCAATGTTGTTTCCCGTGTGGTATGAGAAGATAGGGGATTTTAAATGCCAGAAACTCCAGTACATCCAGCAGTAAAATGTCGCCATATAGCGCATTCAACTTTGCTGTCTTCCCTATCAGACTGGAAAATATTTTAATGACTTCAGTTTTTTAAATACCGCCAGGACAACTATGGTCATTGCATGCTTTCAATAATTCAAATAAAACACATAATTTCAAGTTAACCCAAATTTTAGTCATATAAACATTTGATTAGGAACGAGTAAAACCTTATACAAGAATGAAAAAATAAATATAAAGCATCTGTTACACAGTTTATGTAACATGATCTGTAGTATATTTAATTTCTTTTCTGTGCAGAGGTTTATGTAAAATTGTATGGTCCAATTTAAAGGGACATTAGGTACTTCAAAACACTTAGTTTTGCAGCAATGCAAGTAACATCCCGATGTTTCTGTATTATCAGAGCTTGGATTGTAAGTATCGGGTGCCAAGGATTATTAATTTTTCACTTCGGTGTGTATCCACGGTCCTCCTCCATATTAGCATTTGTCTTGCTCTTGTGGAGGAAGAACTCTGCCATTGGCTTTTGTCCTGCTCCCTCTGTCAAAGGATGGTGTTAGTACAGCAGTTTACCGTGTAGTAGTTAACTTCTTCCCCTCTTGACAACACTTAGACCATAGTCTTCAAGCCTTTATTTGAGCTGCTGTGTGTAGCATGAGGTTGCTAGATATCTAGAGAGATTTTTAAAAGCACACAGTGGAGTTAGTCTACTTCTGCTGAGTCTTAACAGTGACTGAGTGCTGCTTTGCACTTTTGTAAACCATTCCCCAAATGCTGGCCTTTGCAGTAACAGTAAAACATCGGCTAAAATGCTACACCCGCTTCCTCCAAATGTCTCTAAAATATTTAAAATAATTTTTTTTAAATTTTGGATCAGCAATGTAAGTGGATTGAAGTTTCCTGAAGTTGAACTTCATGAACTTTTGGATTATTTGCCCAAATATTTATACTGGAAAAGATGCATTCAGTATTGGTTTGCTGTCCTTTACAAAATTTATTTATCTTCTGGTAACTTGGAAACGTATTCCAGAATACTTTGTCCAAATACAAGATGTTAAATTTGGCCCCTAGAATGAGCGTTCCAGTGTAATTTTTGTGTGACGGCTTTTGTCGTTTGGTATAATGGCTTCTGGACCTACACTTGGAACCCAAGACTGATCTCATTGTCAGCGACGGAAAATGCACGTAACTCTCTTGAAAACAGATGAAGATCTAAAGTGGCCCTTTGGTGAAAAGCTGCCTGTTTTGGAGATCATTATTTTTTCAGGGTTGTGAGGTATTCTGCTAGCATTTAATTTCTGTTTAGGGAATCTGTAATAATCTTGTTGTTTTGCTTGATCTGCTTTCTCTAAGAGTTGTTATACTGGCTCTCTAGAGCCCATTCAAATGCTTTTAGCACTACTTGTTCAACATTTTGCTTGTTAAGATGATGGTCCTGCATGATTCCAAGGCCTGTAAGGGCTAATGTTCAGGAATGCAGAACAGTTTGAGTAGGTTTTGATTCGATGTGTCTAATACCTGCCTCTTTCTTCACCCTACTTTCTGAATACCTTGAAAAACTCCCTATTATTTGAAATCGCATGATATGATGTTGCTGTTTGTTGAACCGTTAGGTACTGGCAAGATCACGCCAATATGATCTGCCCTAGGCCTTGATTGGTGCTGAACATCTTTGGAGAAAGAGAAGGAAACACGTATGCACACACACATATCTTAAATTTGTGGAGCCCAGTATTCTGTCTTTTAGTGTTAATACTTGTGCCCTCAAACACCAAAGCTTTTTTACAATCCACACTTTTATTTATTATTCCTGTTAGCCCCTCTACTGTCCCTGACTCCATTTCACCTCTCCAGAATGAACACAGTTGTTATTCTTTGAGTAATTGTACTTCCTTCTCACTGATATTCTCAGTAAGCTTTCTGGCACCAAATTAAAAGTTCTTATTCTCGCTTTGGAGGCTCGCTTTGTTTGTTTGTTTCTCTTGTCAAAGCAACCATCTTCCTTTGCTCCCTCAGTACGTGAACCTGGGCTATACATTTAATATGGTTTTGTTCTGGAGCTTTTCCGGAAGGATACTTGTCTTCCTTCCCCTTAGAAAAAATTTTCTTCAAAGTTCATCTGTAATACCTGTGTGAAAACACTGAATATGGGGCACAGATGCAAGGAGCCAGCATTTTCTTACCTATTTCGAGTCATTCAGAAAAATACAAATCTTTGTGTCATATTTGTGCACTGTATCTGCATTTATACATATTTATTTTTTTAATACTGATTGTTGTTCTGTTAAATAGGATATAGGACTGGAAGAGAAGAGAGAAAGGCGATAAGAAATAATTTTTGAATGAAGAATGATTAAATAGATACAACTCTGCAGATCATTTAGGAAATAAAAGGAAAAAGGTATGTAAACTGATAAATGTGATGGAGAAGGGAGTAGAAGAGGGAATGATTGCTCGTTGTCTCTTCTAATATAAGAACTAGGAATTTAAATGCAGTTGGCCAGCAGCAGGCTCAAAACCACCAAAAGCGAGTAACTTCACATAAAGGAAGTTTCCCCTCCAGCCTGGGACACTGTGGATGCTTAAAATTGACTTGGCTTCTGAAAGGAATCAAGTGAATTCGTTGAAGAAAAAGGAGAGACACAGCACTGACACGTTGGATTTGGGTCCGGAAGATCTTGTTTCTCATCTCACTGGAGATTGTGAGAGTGCATCGGGGGAAATATTACTTCATGCTTCCCTAGGTATCTGCTCCTGGCTGCAGGAGGAGACAAGATGCTGGGTTAGAAGGGAGTATTAGTCTCACCTGGTTTGTGTATTGCCCAGAGAAATTTAAGTCTCTTACTACCTCTGCTGCAGAACTTTCAAATATTCAAGTAGCCTAAGCCCAACTTCGCCAATAAGGACTAATTTACCATACCTAATTCCTATTGTCTGGAAGGTAGATGTCTTATACAACTTTGTGGTTTACACTGCTTCTATTTTTGGTGGAGACACCTCTGAAGATATCTCCACATGTCATGAAGGAAAT
>VYZM01004400.1:5245-23925 GCA_013398915.1 Dromas ardeola | reverse complement strand
TCATGAAGGAAATTAAGTGGTAAGTTAGCTCCTAATAAAAAACTGACCTGGCCTTCTGGAGCTCTGTTCCTGCCCCTGAAGAGATGTATCAACATTTTGTTGCCTTCCCTTGTCTGCTCCCACACATATTTCCATTGGGCAATTTCCCCTGCCTGCTGTATTTGTTTCCATCTATGGTATTTGGCCAAACAAGCCTAGTTGCACCCCTGATTCCTCTCACAAAATGTCTTTGCTTCTCAGTTGTTTTAGCTGGTCTCCATCCTCACACCTCCAGACTCTGCATCCAGTCGCAGCTTCCCTCCTTCAGATTTAAGCCAAAGTGTCACGGAGGATAAAAAGTGTCATTACAAGTTCTCTTATACTTTAATTGCAGGAAATGTTTTGCTCAGCTGCTTGTTACAGTGAGCTGAGAATAGGAGGAGTCTTCAGGGAAATTTGCAGTTCAGTTCCAACTTCCAGTGCGTGCTGGGCTTGCTTAAATGGTCTTTTTTTCTTGATAGGAGTCTGGGTGGGCCAAGTATAGGCAGATTTTTACAGGTGTAGTTGAAAGACTATCCTTGACACAGAACAACTTCCCTGCCTAATCCCAGGCTTTGTTTCACAACCAAATTAATAAGGAAAGCTTATTCATATATTATTTTTTCAGCAGGAACAAAAATCCTGTGTTTTCGCTTGTCTGTTCCTTAGAAACAGGTAAATGTTTTTGGCTGAAGCTTCCAGAAGAAGTCTTGCGAAGCAGACCCCCTGCTTGGGGAATCATCAGCCCAAAAGTCACATTTGGCAGAGTCATGTGAGAAACAACACTATTGTAGGAAGTACTGAGCTGCTTTAACATTAAGCAGAGCTTCAAGTCTCAGTAATAGTTAGTGTATTGCCCAGAGCAATATACTGTCTAGAGCATTTTCAAAATTCTGGGTGTAACTTTGAAATTAGGTAGAACTCTAGTAAGATAATTCTCTATAAAACTTTTTTTGGTAGGTTTTGCCTTGAAAATATTAATATGACATGAAGATGTCAGCCATTGGCAATTCTGGACAATTTGTCAGCAAGGTGCTTAAAATGCTAAGTCCCAACATTGGTTGCATGCAGAGATTGTGCAGGAAGGTTAATCAATAGACCAAAATAAAGTCACTAGATTTTTTTTTCTTATATTCTGTTATGAGTCATGTCCTTGTGTCAATTAAAACCATCTGTGCATGTCCATTTTCAAATTATTTATAGATGTGCATCCTCTTTCTTTTCAAACGTTCCAAGGAATCTTAACCTGGTATGTAAATATTTCTCCATAACTGGAAAAAAATACTGAATTAAGTAAGTATGGCACATTTATCCCAAGGATTTTATGTGGTAGAAGGGAATGAGAGACAGTTGTGAAATCATATGGTACTATGGTTTAGAATTATAGATGGAGGAGTGGCAAGGCCTTTAGCTGAGATTGCCTGAGTGTGATATAAGAGTGATGGGAGCTTATCAGGAAGTCTGCAGAAAACTTTTTTCTGGAGAACTGAAATTCTAATTATGATTTCTTGGACCTTAGCATTTGTAAAACCGGCAAGAAATTTATCAAAAAAAGGTACGCTCTATCAATTCTGTCTTACTGTTTAACTCTGTTCTGTGATAGAAAGCAGCAGATATCGTTTATGCAGGGTTGGCGATGGCTTTGAGAATGTTCCCATTTTGAACACAAGAGAAAAGTCAAAACTTTTTTTCATGGATACACCTGCCATTCCATTTTTTTTTTTCTGATAGAAATATTTTTTGAGGTGTGGGAAAACAAGGAGGGGAATTTTCTAATGGAAATGATTTTTGCGATTTTGTTCTGGGAAGTTAATTTGGCATAAAATTTCCACTTTTGTTTTGTTTTTTGTTTGGTAGGTGGTTTTATGTCCTCTGTAACCTGTAGAGACAAAAATACATGATTGACTCATGAATCAGCAGCTGGTATTTCAGTTACTATCACTGTTTGATACAGTCACAACTTATGTCAAGTATGACAAATTCTTTACTAAGTGATATATAAATAGTAGTTAGAGCAGCAATAGGACAGGAATTATTTCCTCCTTTCCATCCACTGCCTTTAAGTGTGTTGCAGAAGAAAGTTCTGGGTGTCTGTTTTAACTTTCCGATCTTTCAGTTTCTTTCTGAGTTCAGATTCTGTGTGACATCTGATAAAGTAAGAATCCTTGGTTTCAATTTAAAAGAGAGGAGGAGAATGTGACACCAAGCAGTTACAGTTACTCTCTCTCTCTTTTTTGGGGGACAAGATTTTAATGTGTTTCAGTAGTTTATTGGTCACCAGAACACGACAATCATATAGATCATAATATCAAAAAAATACTGTAAAAAGTTAGGCTCCTGAATTTAGCAATTAAAGTAATTGATAAGGTTTGCCAGCAGAACTGTGTACCCAAACTGGTCCATTGATTTAAGTGTCTGTGGAAACTTTGTAATAATAAGAATTATTACAACCTTTTTATTTTTTAATACACGTTAATGATTTTTTTACATTTGTAATATTTCACTTATCTTCAGCTATCCCTGTGTGCCTTTTGTCAATACATGCATTCTGCAACAGGAATTTATCACTAGGAATTTGTCCAGATTCACAATTGCACTTAAGACAGTTCTTTTATCCTTAATTTCTTGAATCATGTGGTAGAGGACCTTATGTTTGACATCATGGAGCTCAGTAAAACTTGGCCATTGAAACACTGGTTCCATTGAAAAACATCTGGAGGGAGACCAATAGTCCAATATATCCTGCTAGACTACACTCAGCATATCCAGCCTCCTGGTCTTTCTCTTTGTGTTCTGCCTTGCAAAAACCTGGCTATGCTTACAGAAATGTACAAACACAAGAACAAAATGGATGCACTCCATGTTCCTAAAAATGTCATATTTTGGCTGCGCTGAAAGTGTATGTATGCTTGCTTGGCCGTAGCAGTGACTGGTTTTTATGTTGCTCTTTATCATACTGATGCTAAAGTTAAAGACTGAAAAGCTCTACAAAGACATCTGGTTCTCTTGCTATTACCTCTGCACACTTTTTCCATATAGTCTATTTCTCATGTTTTACTTAGTTGAGTTTTAAATAGCTCAAATGGTCATGTTTCTGTAATTTCTTTTGGACCTCTTCAATAACGTATGAAACTGCTAGCTTAAGACTAACAAATAATATTATCAAATTAGAGTTTCCTTTTCCATTCACCATGTTCCAAGTTTTAAGATGGAACCCCAACTCCTTTTTCCTCTGTAGATCAGCATCCCTGTAAAAAACGGTTCTTGAGGGATGTGTGAATATATTAAATTGCAAAGAAGCTATGTAGCATCATCTCGGAGTACGTGTCCATATTTGGAGAAAGTTAACGATCTGGTAATGTTTATATTCTTTATTTTAAAACAAATCAAACAGTTGATTGTGGTTGTAGGGGTTTGGGGTTTTTTTTAGTCCTTAAGAGCAAGAAGCAAATAAGAAATACTTTTTTTTATTGATTCTGTTCAACAGAGTTTCTGATTTTAGACCTGTAGCTAGTGGAAAAACATTGAGTTTATTCACAGGTTCTGAGAAACAAATGTCTGCCTTCAAAAGTGCTTGTTACAGCTTTTGAGTTGCACAATATGAAAATGGAGGAGGGGGGAAGTGACAGACGGCTGTTTAATCTTGTGTATCACTGTGTGGCACATATAACTGGAAGATCTTCAGAGCTAGTTGCATCTCTTTGCAAGTTCTTTTTTGGAATGGAGAAAAAAAACCCTAACACCTTGTTTTCTTTTTAAAATTAAATTAGTATTTATGTTAACATGTCTCTTATTTATTTGATTACCTGTAAATATCCAGCCGGGATTGAAGAGGAGTCCTTATTCTGTGTCCAGCATCTAGCCCATCTCCTCTATTCTGCAACATGGATTTGAGCTTTTACGTTCTCTCTTAACAGCTCTCAGCATATCAGTATCTTCCCTTAAGAAAGGGGAAAACTTCTAAAAACGTTGATAACGACTTGAAACACTTTCTTTAAGTCTACATGGTCTACAGAAAAGTTAGCTGAATACTACTGATCTATCAGTGTGGGATTCGGTCCAGATCCATCAGGTGTCTCTGACAGAAGAAAGGCTACAAACAGACATCTTGACTTTGAAGCCAAAAGCAGCTGATGTCTTTTCACATGAGTAAGACAAACATTGCTATTCATCAGTGGCACTACAGTCATCCATATGCATGTGCACGTATATGGGATTACAGGCTCTAGTTCTCATACAGTGAGTGTTGGTGGGGAGCTGGCAACAGCCAGCTTTCACTTTACTGTTTTTTGTGGTCCTGCTTCATCTGCTGCTCCTCAGGCTTCTCTCCTTTCTACTGGGTGCAAGGGAATGAATAGAGGAAGAGCACCAATATGTGTTTAGTTTTTTAACCGAGCATTAAAATCACAAACTTCATGAAGTCCTCAAGAGCAGCCAGAAACAACAGGGCAAAATTAAGTGACATGGAAATACCAAAACTGAAAAATAACACTAATTAAAAGAAATCTGAAGGGAAAACTGTTGCTGTTCCCTCTGAATCAATGACATCTGTGTAGATGGACTGTAGGACAGAATTTGGCCTCTGTACCTTATCAGGCTATCAATTTTATGTGTTCACAAGTTCAAAATTAGCTGTGGTTCTTAGTCTTTCTTTATCACAATTCAGCATTATGCTGAGGTTTAAGATAACTGAATTTCAAATTAAAAGTAAAATCTCAGCTGATTTGTTTCCTGAAGGCAGATTCATTCATTTCAATCCCGTTCTGACTCCTTTTTCTTTCAAGATCTGAAGCTTGACTCTATTAATAAGCAAATTGATTGTCTTATTTCATAACGTACTGTTAAATGGTAAAATGTAACCAATCATTGCTGTTCAGTATGGTTAAAAAAAAATATAAAATATTATCTATAAAATATATATTGGCTTGATAAATATATGCATATATGCAATATATGCCCATATGCATAACCTCCCTGTCAGTTCAGCTGGAAGAGACATGCTGGGAGATTTTTTCTGTGTGAGAAAAGGTGGCAAGTCGGCCTGTTATCAAATGTGATTTAGGCAGCTAGGAGCTGTTAGTTCTGGTCCTGCACCATCAATATCGGTAGGAGGTTTGCCGCTAATTCTTCAACAGGCAGTGAGAACAGTATTATTTGGTGTCAAATTTTTAAAGAAAATACAGTGTCTATGTGCCAGAGCCACTGCTGACGCCAGTTTAAGGATTCAAAATCAGGCAATGATATCTGCTCATGCTATTTTTTCTTTTTTCTCCTTTTCTCCCTTTGCATTTCCTGGTGAGATTATCACTGCTATAATTTTATCCTTTAATTGGTAGGTACTCTAAAAAATAACTTCTCATCAATGAGAAAATGACTGTGTGTTTGAAAGCCCCTGTGTTGTGTCACAGCTGAAAGTTTTACAGTTATGAGGGTGTTGTTGCTTGGGCCGGAGTGGACACTGAAAATGTGACTTGTTTAGGCAATTTACAGATAGAAAAGTTCAATCAGCAGTAAATTTTGCATATGCTAATATGTTAGCATCAAATCTAACTTAATGATTTTCAGTTATATCTAGGGTATTCTGTAATTAGTTGTTAATAAGATGGAGACATGGTTGCAGCAACATGCACAGAATGGCATCCGTTCTGTTACAAAAACAAAGATAACTAAAAGCGTAATGGGCTCCTACTTCTATCTGTGGTCTGCCTTGAAAAGGCAGGAGATGCGGTGCACAAAGCAGAATAAAGAAGGATCTACTGGAGTGGAAATCTCTTAGTTCAGTTTATCGATAATCAGAAAGAATAGGAAACAGAGAGAGGCAACACGAATGCAGCTTGGTCAACATAAAGTGAGACTTTAATGAAAGATAGTCAAACTATTGTCTGTCCTTGAAATTCCTCATCAGTATTCTGCTTTATGCAGTGGGAACATCTATTAATTACAATGGAATCATTACTAGCTAAAAATTGTAACCATGGCTATGGATGATGCGCGACAACTTGCAATGCTGCTCGCGCAGCAAAATCACACAAAGAGGACCGCCACTTAGACATGTCATCGCTGCATTCAGAGCCTGATTCCTGAACTCTGTGATTAAACACTGCTGAATATCTTCCCCACTATTCTCTCTCTCTTGCCTGCTTTTATTTTCTGTGAAGATTTGGACCTCTGTTCTTTGCATCTCCTGCCACCGCTCAAAATCCTGCTTCTTGGTTCTTTCAACCTGCCACGTCCAATAATCACGCACAGAAAACGCTTATGCAAGCCAGTTGGCTTAGATTTCTGTCTTAAGGGAAGAGTGCATCTGTTTTTTGGATTAAATCATGCTTATAAAGTCGTGCTTATTCAGTTAACAGAAAAAAAATGCATAATTTAAAGCTTTCATTTACTCTTGTGCTAAAAGATTTGGGAGCCTTAATTCACCCTCATTTTATCCTTCTAGAGCAATACAAAATTAGAGTTCATTATGGTGATCCGTTCTCTCCTTTTGTCTTGATTGGAGACACAGTAAGCTCTTTGCCAGAGATGTCAACTTTCCTGAACAAGCCTTTCAAGGTTTGCAAGCGATCTGTTGTTTTCCCAGTAGGCTAATTAGGGTGGATTAGCACCCATCAGCAGATATACCCTAGGGATGAGCCAAAAGCTGAAGGGGAAGGTAAATTGCAATGCCAGAAATTTCCACCTTTGCAAGCACTACTGCTCTGAGACACAAGGTAAGATGCTGGAGGAGTGCAGGTTGCAAAGGCGATTCTGTTGTACGTCGGGACAACATCCTAAATGTGGAACATGAGCTGATGACCAGAGCTGTTGATTTTTTGGCTGGCTTGTTCCAATAGCGTTTGTTTTATAACTAAAAGGCAGACAAATTTCAAAATAAAGCATGTCTTTGAATACAAAAAGTTTCATTAGAAAAACATCAAAATGGAAATGTTCTCTTCAGAGACTAAGAGAAAATGATTTTATTTTTCTGACCACCAATAGAAACAATTATTGTTTTGTGATTTATTTTTTATTTTCTTGATCAGAGTCTGTGATATCTTTCAGGACGTGTTTGGCTAAAAAAAATTCACTCAGTTCTCCTCTTCTCAATGAAACTGAAAGGAAGCCTTAATAGAGAGACCTGCACAGCATCTCTTTTGAAATATGTCTGTAGGGATCCTATTCTTTCAAAAGGTAGGTTAGCCATGGTGGAACTTAGCTTCATGGTCAGCACAGAAAAAAAGGAGCACCTAGTACACAACTAATCTCTGTTTAAATTAGACTTTCAAATAGATCAAATGTGTAATCTGGAGGTGTTTATTCCCTCTGTTGGCTAAAGAGCAGTTCAGATGACTGGTTCATACATAGACACGTACACAGTGACATTTGAAGTGAGGTGAGAAGAATCCTGCTTTTAAAACCTTTTTGAGGCTTTGGGTTTCAGAAACAAGCTGAGTCGTAGAAGGAAAGGTAGAAGTTTAGATAGCCTCATGCTCAGGAACAGTGAGTGCTGTCTTGTAGCAAGGATTTGAGAAATTGGAGGTCCCTACGTTCTGTGATTAAGTAGAGACTGAAAAGATCCGTGCTGCACTGGGGGAGTTGCACCTCTGTGCATTAGCTCCAGCAGTGACTCCCGTAACCTGGTTCTCGCAAATGAGAGTGAAGGCTCCATTGTGGGTAACTGGAAAATGTATTCAGGTTCCTATGTTACATTTCAAATAGAATTAGTGGACTTATTCACTAATTACTAAGAATTAGTCAGGATTATTACATTATGTTTAATAAACAGCAGCTAACAAAAGATGCCCTTCAAATGCCTGTAAGGTATTGAACGACTCGAGACTAAAAAATATTTTGACAGAACAAAAGGAAAATTTCCTTAGCTCTGATAGCTCTATTTGTCTTCAGGAAGCAACCTAAAGATTGACAGCATCTTGGTTTGTGTATGGTTTTGATAGCACATAGATTTGACTGAAAGATATGGTGACAGGTAGGGATTTATGAAATAATTGGTATAATGTACATGCACAAAGATATATCTTCAGGCTGTTGCAGGATCTTGCACACTGAGCTTTTGCCACCGCAGATTCACTGAACTTTTTTCCTCTGACAGTCTGGCTCCCGCCCCAGTCCCGAGGTCTGTACCTGTCATGGGAAAAGATTCATTAGTTGGTGATGCGCAGTAGCTGTGGGATCCCTTTGTACGGCCTCACAGCATCCTGCCTTGAAGTGTGAGCGCTGCAGCAGTTAAAAGCTGTGAGCTGGGCCTCTGCTATTGTGGATGTTTTATGAAGAGAAGAGTGTCTGTTATGTTTTTTTGGGCTTGCTTTGGAATCTCAAGGACCTCTTAATTTGGAAATACCCTCAGTGGCTGTATGTTGCTTTGTGTTGGGTTTTTTTTTAATCCTAGGGATTTTAAATGGTGGTAGTTAAAAGGGGAAAAAAAAAAGTGTTCATTGCCTGTAAGGTGTATAGAGCCAATCATCATGTTAATTATATGTTACAGAGTAATGAATAATCCCACACTTTTATCATGTGGGCAATAACCTGGGGTTTGTCAGATGGAGCTTTGTGTTTTCAATGAACACCCCCAAACAAAACTTTGCGCCACTCCAATTATGTGAAGACAGACTCTGGTTCAATGCTTTCTTAAGTCTTAAAGCTTTACAGCTGTGGGAACAGCAGTTTGACACGCTGTTCTGCAAACACAGTCTAAGCTAAAATGTAAAGCATACATTTTGTATTGCTGATTGACTTTGTAGTATTCATCCATATGCTTCAAGAGCCTAGTAGTGGTGAGAATAATAAGTAAAAAAAACTTCAGAGCTGAAAAACTGCTACAATTACAACATATTATTGTATAATTGTCTAATTTTGCAACTTTGGAGAGTGTTTATGTTCTCAAAATTAATTAGTGTGGAGTGTAGCTGCTTTTAAAAATGTCATTCCTCTCAAAACTATGTGGTTAGAAATGTATGCCTCAGTGAATATACACTCAATTATTATTGAATATAAAATTTTATTGTTCATTACATGGAAAACTGCAGTTGAGGCATTTCACAGCTTCAGGAACGATTATTATCCCTGATTAAATTATGGAAAGATTTTTTTATGGGTCAGGAAATTGAAATAATTTTTATTTGAAATGCATTCAGAGAAATATTTATGCAAAAGATAAGCTAAGTCAATGATTTAAGGGAAAAAATCAGCAGACAATTTAGAGAAAAGCAGCACAAAAAAGAACTTTGGGTACATTTCTGGAAAGCACTTATTACTGTAGTTGGAGGAAAATGTGCCCCCAAAACTCTGGCCCCAATATGATTAGTTTTGTATCTTATTGAAGAGACTCATTATAACGGAGCCTGATGTTAACCCTTTTCCTTTATGCTAACCTGTATGCAAGTTAGATTGTGATTTCAGGTGCATGCGTATGGAGGGAACTGACGATGCTCTTGCATCATCAGTTACGTATGCAGTGGGTAATGGTGTTTAGGGTTATGTGGAGTCCTGTGACTGCTTATTCCCCTCCAAATCCAGTAGAGAGTGGAGTCCTCCTTGGCTGGGTTGGTCCACACAAACCTTTGTGCTGCTAGCAGCCCTGAGCCAGCTAGTCTACATATCCCCCCAGTGAGGAGATGGGTACAGGCTCGGGCCAGGTGCTCCGCACTCAGCTGCTGTGTTTGGCGTCTGCTTCCAGTTGTCTTTGTGCTACACAAAAAAGATCTCTCCATTTCTTAATGTGGCCTCAGTGATCTCTGAGCTGTTCTGTACTGTGTCCCTGTGATAGCTGTTGGCAGCTAGCGGTGCTTTTGTCAGGAGACAGGACATTTGTTCCTTCTGGTGATGTGTGATCTGTGCCACGGTCAGCTCTGCGTCTTCCCTCTTGGAGGACTCCTGGACCAGAAGAAAACTTTCACAGTGCTGCCTGTCTTACTTTCGGGAGATGGGGAATGTGCTGCCAGCTCCTCAGTTTGAATGAAATGGCAACTTCTACAAAGTAGACATGCTTTGGGACTGCAATTGCAGATTGTCATATTGTTGCCTTTGTGTAGATATAGAATCGTAGAATCATTTAGGTTGGAAAAGACCTTTAAGATCATCGAGTCCAACCATTATGTCTCACTTGGAAGTAATGGTAACTCCTGAGGCCTCAGATCAGGTTGGTTTTTTTTCTTTCTTGGCCTACCTAAACTCTTTTCATTTCTGCAAATCCCTAGTTCCTCTAATGTCAGCTCCTAGCATTGCAACTGTTAGTTTTCTTGCTTTTCAGTTAAACAGAATTGTCAGCAGGTGATGACCGAGGCTTCCTTGGTGCCTCATACTGGATAATGATAAATGCATGGATCAGTGCCTGTAGCATTTTCAGTAGGTGATTTATTATTTTGACACAGTTTTGCAGCAACCTGTTTTGATGGTGTGGAGTAGACATTGCATGTCTAAACTCAGTCTTTGCTGCAAAATGCTTGAAATCATGCTCAGTCATCTGCAGCCCATGCCATCAAATTTAACTTCCTTAGGAAGAACTGGTTTTACATACAGGTGCATGGGGTAGGTAAAGTATTCTATACCAACCCAAATAAATTAGAACTACAGTCTACAACAACTTCTGCCCAAGGTAAGCTAGTTGGCTGGCTTTGCTGCACTGACTTAACTTTTCCTATTCCATGAATAGGGCCTGGCTTGTGTTTCTGGCATAGGAAAGAAACCTTGGCAGTTTCTTCGCCATAGCTGCTCATGTGAGACCAAATGTTGCTAGCCCTCTCTGTCCGTTTTCTTTGATCCCTAAATGACTTGTAGAATTTGCCTCTATTTTTTCTTAAGCAGAGCAGTTTTCCTGCAAAAATGAACAAATTAATAACTGAAATCACTCTGTCAGAGTTTTGTCAGTCTTTTTCCTGTTAAATTGCTCACAAAGTAAATATCAATGGAAATGTATTTAATTATGCTTTTGAATATACAGATATGGTTTTGTTTTGCCTCAGTTTTTCACGGTTGTTCTATCCTGTCTCAGTTAAATATTGTATGAACCGAAATACGTAAATGGACAAAGTCTGTTTTATATTTACCACCTAACAGAAAGATGGTGTTAAACAAACAAATACACTTTTGAGCACAAATTTCAGGAGCAAACCATATAATCAGGGCCCTTTTTTTTGGTTGGTTTGTTTTGGTTTTTTTTTTTTTTAATGTGTGTGTACCTTGAAGGAGGCATGGCAGTTAGAGGCATTATTAGCCCTTAATTTTAGGGAGCTAGATTACATTCCTGCTCTGACTCACCATCTTAAGAAAGCTGTGCTATGCAGAAAGCTAGATGCCTTGGTCAGTGGATGTGAATTAATTCTTTCCCTTTTTCCCTCTCATACCTATCTACGTGAAAGATGTTTTAAGACTCTTACTCCAAAAAAAAAACCAACCCCAAAAAAACCATAACCATCTCAAAAATCTTGTTCATGCTAAAATCGTATGCAGAAGTCAACAATGAAACCTTGCTAAAACCCTGCTATTTTTTCTTCTGTGCAGTCTGTGGTAAAAATATGACGGTTCACTAATTTAATCATCCTGACTCCATCTCTCTTGGAAGGTCTTCATGTAGTTGTGTCACATTTCTGCATCGTGCCATAGGATGTGGCTCTCATGCAAACCCATTGATTAATTCAGCCTCTTTAAGGCCTCTCAGCAGTTTCTTTTCCTCTTACAAACATCTTAGTACATTTGCTGGTGCTCTACGTGTGGGCTGGCATCCTCATGCTTAGTGATGCACAATTCCTTCCTGCTGTGGCCTTCCTCTTGTGCTTCTTGGATAACCACTGACTCTGGAACATCCTAAATGGTCAAAACTTTCCAGAACAGCAGCACAGGGAAACATAATTATAACCATTTTCCTATTTATGCTGGCAAATTGGCAACTTGTCACGGTCTGGATCGCAGAAGTTTGAATGGAGACGAGCCTCATAAATTGCATTTTATATTTCTTTTTCCAAAACCCCTTCAAACTTGATTTTATGATACACATATAAGTTAAGCATCATGACCTTTCGGCTGCTGCTGCTTGAATATGGCAGTTTTCCAGAACATGTTCTAGAAATTTCTTTTAAAATTTGCTAGAACGAAGTCAGAGTTTGGGGGGGCCAAAAGCAAAGGCAGAGCCTTGATTTAGCTGGCACTGATACTTCCAGGGAGAAGAGACTTTTACAATCCAAACAATCTGACAGACAAAGATAAGCCTTATGGTTAATTTTTGTTCTTACAGGAAAATCTGTGCCATAACAGATAGGGAAATTAAATTAATGTTTTAAAATCTGTCTCGATGAAAACTTTTAATACACAGATATTTAAAACATAACAAGTGTGATTTTCTAAAAAAGAAAAAAAAAAGGTCATCTTTGTCGATGAGAGATCTTGTGATATACCCTGGCACATTTAGAAACATCTGATAGTTAATGGTGAGGAGTTAGGTACTTCCATATGGGAGAGCAGTGTGCCTATTTTGGGATGGGAAGAATTGAAATTCTTTGCAGGCCACTAAGAAAACCTAATTGCCCGGTTTGTGGACTTTGTGGACTGGGGATAATGTAAGTAAAGTGTAAATTAGGTGAGATGAGTCCTTCCTAAAATATTATTGCATAAAATTGTCGATGTGTTTTATCTTTCTTTTTCTAAATAAGAAAATCAGGAAGTCATTGCTAATATATTGGAATACTTCAAAGTCAGGCTTAGATATTGAGCTCACAGTAATGCTGGTATGTTACCCCTTCCGTCTTTATACAGGGAGAGTACATAAATGTTATTGAACCTTTTGCTGATTTTTGGTGCTTATATGTTTTACTTTGCAGCTATCTTGGAAAAGCAGTACTCCAAACTAAGAAAAATGTTCTGACAAAACCTTCAGTGTTGGTTTGGTTTTTTTTCTCACAGAGATTTGAGCTGTATTCTTCTCTTCCATGACCTTCAGTGTCTCCATCTGTCTATATGAATAACAGAACAAAAAAGAAAAGGTAACATGGGCTGCAGCATACTGACGGCAACTTTTTCTAAATCTCATTCTGTGTATAGGAAAGGTAATTTACACCATCTTATGGGTTTCTTAAAGCTTTGTTAAAACAACCATTTCAGTGGAAAGATGTAGAAAAAAAGCTGAACCCCATTTGAGGCTGGATTAATGCTGACCTAGATTAATGCTCTTTAGAAATCCCTTCAGAATATCTCCTTTCTAATTACAGCCTGTTGTCTGAAAAAATAATTTTTGCAGATATGGCCAAGCCTCAAAAACGCTTCCTGATTCCAACTAGTCACCAAATTGACTGTTTTACTGTTTCTGGCCAAGCACACGCCTACGTCAGGATGATGCATACACATTGAGTGTGAGAATATTGCAATCTTTCGTATGTAGCAACAAAGCCAGGTATGTCTACTGGACATCTTGACACAATCCAAAATGCAACAGTCTTTTTGCTAAGCTACAGCAATCAAAGATCACTTTTTTACTACCATTACAAAATCACTCATAAAGTACTCCTATCTACTGGGGAGACTGCCTTTCAGTAAATCTCTTCCTCTATTTATTCTTTATAAAAATAGAGCAGGGCAAATATTTATCCCTGTGTTAGAAGTGCTGGTGAAAACATTTTGAAATTCAGACTAAAACAAATGTTGGCATGTTTAGCATAACATTTATATATGAAATACAGGCCATGGATCTCTAATATTTTTAATTGCACAGGTTGTACAGGAAACTTTCCTCTCCCATGGATGTTACTTCTCAGCCCAAGATTGGCTTTAAATATTTAATTTAAAATCAGTGCTTTTTTACTGTGGTGTTTTAGCCTGGATGAAACCAAAGACACCACCTACGTATGTAAAACTGAACATGCAGATATTTGTTTTCATATTCTTTGCTCATATGGTCTTTATTTTGTTTTAAATGTCTTCCTGCCACCTCAATGGTGGCATAGGGGTTTACTCTGCCATTGTATTGTCCTGAATCCTTCCTGTGGTCTGAGGACAGCAGAGGATGAAGGAGAAACAGTGCACCTTTGTGAGCTAGCTGTTGCCTTTAGGAGTCGTGTACCAATCCAACGAGAGCCTTCTCAGGTTGGGGCTGTGCTGACACTGGGATACTGTTATTGCTAAAGACATAGTCTCAGAAGGACTCTGCTTTGACTCAGAAGAAAGCATGTACAGTCATTTCCAGTAGATTAATGTGGACGTTCTTTGTTTCTTCTCTGGTGACAGAAAGAAACGTTTCTGTCTGTTTTTTTCAAAATGGAAATAGAGTTTGCCTTTGTTTGATTTAATGCAACAGGACAGGAGACTTGTCTGTGAAAGATTACTTCTCTTTATGCAGTGTGGAAAGGGAAATTTCCACAGATTTTGTAACCGAGTGTCATCCTTGAACTTTGAAGAGGTTTCTACTTTCAGGGATGCATTATCCTGCTCCTTAATATAGAGAGCCAATAGAGAGAAATCCTTAATCATACACTTGATTTGTTTTTTTCTAACTGTGTTCATTTTGGATCAAGGGCTCTCAGATGAATGTGTAAAAGCTTTGTTTGGGTCACATACTTTATTACATGATGTGTTAGCTCTGTCAGAAGCATCTATTTGTATTTTGATGTAAAAAAAAAAAAAAAAGTAAGTTAAAGTTCTGAAACATGTTATTGATTTGAAATAAACGTACCATTACCTTTTTTTTTCTCCTAACATTTTTCCCTGCTTTACCATGTCGATATGGTAAAACTCTTTCATTCTGAGAGCTGCTGCATTAGTTATAGTAGAAGGGATGAAGTAGTGTAGACGCATTGCAGGTGTTTTATGTTAGATGATGCAATGTTAAAATACCCAAACACTCTTTCTACTATTGCTCAACTCCTGGTAGCACCTATTGAGCTCTGTTATGGGTGAAATTTATTTTGCTAGTAATTTGTACCGCCTTTCACAGATCTAGATGGCTACTTTCTGTGTTTTCGTAGCTGCCTGTGTATATATCTGTCCTTCCATTTCTGAGTAGCACCTTTTACATTTGTCATTTGTGTTCAGGAATTGTGTCTGAATTTGGAAATGAGGGGTGTGAAAATTGTACACTTGGGTTTTTATATACGTTTTATTTAGCCTTCAAATTTATAAAGGTAATAAGTGCTTGGAATCTTCCTGCTTCTGTGTTTTTGGTATAAGATTACTACATCAAATGAGTGGACAGTAGATGCAGTTCAGTTTCTCAGAAATGCTCAGCAGAACTGAATTAGACTTTATACGTAAAGTCAGTTACGTATTTGATTTGTCTTGGGAATCAAGGTGGTGCGTGAACATTTCCCTTTCTTCGTACTTTCTATCAACTTACTACCTGCCTTTCATTTATGATCACCATTCTTAACAATAGTGGCCTAGGGGATACAAATTCAAGGAGGGAAGCGAGTTTAAACAACAAAATACTTCCCCCCTGCCCCAAATAATTAATCACTGCCATACTTCAGGGATCACAATCTATTGTCATTGTCTGCATGTTAAAACAGTTACTGCAATTGATGGCATGCTGTCTTTATAATAGAATCCAAAAGAATTTTAAACCATTCATCTATTTACATATGTTTTAAATTATCCCATGAAATTTAACAGAGGATTGCCAATGTCTCATTTGAGATTGTAAAGGGCTCTTTTATAACAGTTGCACACGATGCTTTTGTGTCCCATGGCTTATGCACAACTGAAGGTTGATTTACCTGTTATGGGGCACAAAAAAGTGAATTTGGAGACTACATTTACAGTGGGAACCCATTAGGTATTTGGTCGTAGTGTTTTAATCAGTCAACGGCTGAAGTGAGGACATTTTTTCTGGACCAAGGGGGAACCAAGTCATTACCTATCAATGGGCACAGCCTGTAGCTTTCGTAAGTGGCTCCACACACAAAAGAGAGTGAGTAAAGCCCTAGTTATTTGCCTCTTCATACTTGCCCTAATTATTGCCCATCTTTTTCACATCTGAAGCAGTTTGCACCACAGGTGTCAGGAAGGGTCAAACCCAAATGGTTACCCTGCTTCCTTCTGCTGTGCCTTCTGGAGGTACCAATGAGGAATTATCTTTGGAGAAGTTACCCAGATGGGCATCCCAGGGCAGAAATAAGCAAGGGTGTAATGGTTAGCTTCACGCTTCTCAGAGGTGCAAAGTACGACTGAATCTTTACTGATGACCAAATGCCTTTGGACTTTATCCAACTGGAACTGGCACCTGACCTCTGAACATGCTTTAATTTAGGAATCAAAGACTTGAGGATTGATAGACTCTCCTCTAAGGACTTGGACTTTGTCTATTCTAGTGAAAAGGAGTGGAGAAAAACTTCGGTTTTAATGTGCTATATATATCAATCACAAGGATTGGAAAAGGCTGACTCTGCCACCCACTGTATAGAACATGTCCATAGAAAGCTAGTGTCCAAAGTTCAGGTCCTTTCTCTGAGGAGCAGAGCAATAATGGAAAGATTTCCCTCTACCATTGTCCCTCTGCTGTTTTACTGGGAGACATATTGAGGGTCTTGGATTTATCCTGGTACAGCGTAACAGTCTTCACAAATGTTTAAAACTTTCATGGTGCAGGCAAATTACTTCTTGCCTAGCTTTATCTTGAAAGCTCACAAATCTGTATTTTCATTTCTGAGTCATCACAGGCGTAATGGTGAATACACATTATGATCAACTGACACATATCTACTTCTGCATGTGTTGGTGCAAATAACGAAATGTTTTCAGATTTGCTGCTCTTACTCCTCTGCTTCCATAAATCACATCATATAAAGATAAGTCTGGTTATCATCTGCATGAAAAATACTTTAGTTTACTATATCTCTAGTGTGTGTGTTTATCTACTAATACATATTTGTGTGTATATTTATTCAAAATACAAATTACAAATACAAATTTGTGTTTATATTCCAATGTGCCATCTAAGTAATTTTTTTTTAAATTTTTTAAGCAAAAAAATATATACTTCTTCAGATTCCTTTTTAAATCTGCTCACAATGGTCTACACTTTTGATCCACCCACCCTTTTTTCACCATGTTTTGGTGAAAAAAAAATTTTTTTTAAATAAAGATTTAAATTTTTAGTTTTAGATTTACACAAGGAAATAGGAGCTTCCTCTCTAACTTTGCTGTCTTTAGAAGTGGGAGTATTCTCCCTTATGCCATCCATGCTGTTGCCAGAGGGATGGGAAGCTTTACCTCACTTTTCTGGGCAGAGGAAGACATGACCTTACCCATTTCTTCTGACAGCTACACGCATAGGAATACGGTGCTGAGAAAGTTTCTGGGTTTTGCGGGTTGAATTTTGATTCAATGCCCAAAACTCAGGAGGCTCATTGTTTGAGTCAACTGTAGCATTTGAGTTTGTCAACATCTACATGGATTTTTAGTTCTTTTTATGTAGAAATTATGATTCTGTTTCACTCACAATTGTTTAATAATGTAAGCTGTTAGTTGCAAACATAACTTGGATAAAATTTCAAACCCTATTGTGGTGAGAGGACTGAGGACAGTCTTACAATGTGGAAACTCCCACCAGTGTGGAATTGCTCACAAAGGTCTTTAAATATGATCCGTTTGGATGAAGATTAGAACCTCTTCAGAATTTTCATATCAGTTTTCTGAAATGTGCAAGGACTTGAAACAGTCTTTCCTCAGCAAGCCGCAATCTGATTTTTTCTTTTCAGATGCTATCAGCACCTCTCCAGCTCCCAGGGACCACGCATGCCTCATTTTCTGATGCAGGAGCACAAAAACTTCTGTGAAGTTCCTAGGTATTGCTAACCTTGAAATTCTCGTATTTTGGCAGTCTGCTTTTTTAACCTACCCTTCTTGAATAGCGTTTTCTGGGAACACTGAACTTCATCCGGCAGGAAGTGCACCAGGGTTACATAATGGCAGGTTCTATGATAACTGGAGAAGACGTAGTATAAAGAACCATGGCAAGTGGAGAAAAGAACAGGAATATGTTTGGGACAAGAGAGGAGGGTCTCTTTACACGAATAAAAAATAACTTTTGACTTTTTTTGGGTTCAGACAGAGGTTGCAGCGTAGGTAGATTCCTAAATTCTTGTAGGAACCTATTTGCCTAGCTCTGGAGATGCTTACCGCAGAGCTTCAACTCCAAAATATTGCTAGCCAGATTCCATTTATTATCAGCACATTTTGAAGCTTCAAGTAATACTGTGCAGGTTTCATTTCTCACTTTCTATTAGTGAATTCTGTAGAGTTATGAGCTTTTTCATTCTCAGTTTTCCAAAACTTCCAACAGATGTCTTGCCAGCAGTGAAGATGATTAAAGGTTTCTGAAGAAGTAGACTGCTGCTGGAAATCTGAAAGGGATCCCACTGCAGTGCCAAAAAATCTTTGGAAAATATGTATGGCCCCCTTCTTACTGGAAATGTGTATAGCCCCTGCTTCAAGAAATCTTCCACAGTAGAGCTGCTTCACTGCACTTCTGTGTGTTTTTTCCTGAACTAGACAGAATAGGTAAGTGAAATTCCTACAGGCAGGATGAAAAGAAGGTGAAGAAGGATGAGCTTGGACCTTAGTCTTGGCAAAGTGCTGGATAGCATCTACAAATATGCTGAAAATACGCATCTAAACCACTGAATGTATTTCCACAGATTCTCTTTCTGTGATGCTAGTTGATCCCCAGTTAGTTTTTAGAA
>VYZM01004398.1:306414-320645 GCA_013398915.1 Dromas ardeola | reverse complement strand
AAAAACCCAACCAAACAACACTTATTTCTACAAGTTTAAACGCTTTCGTAAAGCCCAACGCCGCTGCTAGGGCGGTACTGCAGGTCGCGGCAGTCCCGCTCTGCGGAGGCGTGAGGTGCCGGCCCAGCACTCGCCCACCGGGCGATTGCGGTGGCTCAGACAGGAGCTGAGAGAGGCCCTTCCTCCTCTCGCCCGCGGCAGCCGGGCAGGGCCAGGGCAGGAGGACCCCCCCCCCGCTGGCTGGGGGCAGCCGCAGGGCGCTGCAATCATATTGCCCACCTACCTCTTAATGCAGACCAAACCCACAATATCCTTATTTTTCTTCTGTGGGAGTCCCTTGCTGACAGACGAGCCTGTATGAACCATGGCCATCTTCACTGTACAAGCACTAGCTGTAGACATCAGCAAGCTAACACAAGGATCTCAAACCACCTTAAAAACACTAATTTAAGTTGCCTCTGGAGCTGTCTTTAGTTACCTGGGGTTTTTTGGCCTTATAAATGAAAGCAGAGAGGAGTTGAGTGCACAAATTACCGTACAAGTCAACAAAAGAAGTAAAAATTGAACCAGAGGATTCAAATCTCCTAAACCTCATCACTAACAGCAGTATATTAACATATTTATACACAAGTGTTACTACCAATTATCTCAGGAGCGGTGCTGGTTCAGAGAGACTATTATCACTTGCAGCTGTTAACAAGAGGCAGCATATGAAAGCAAGGAACATTATTTTAAGCTATGAAACCAAGACTGAGCTGTGTCGTCACGGGTGAACTGATCTGATTATTTGCCAGGCTGTGCATTTAGTTTATTTGTGTAATACTGAAATGATCCAGAATATGCTGAGGCAGATACAGACTTTAATAATCTGACTAAAACGTACTGTAGCGTACAAATAAAACTCTAGCTTTTCCAAAGTCCCCTGGCTTCTCCTGTAAAACTGCACAGAGCATTTTGAATGCTTTAGATTTTGCAAACTAGTTTTCCACGTCGTAATTTTTAGATGCAAAAAACGGAGTCTGCATCGAATTCATGTAGCTAGCCCAGCAGGCGTGCAAGCCATTTCAGAACAAATTGCTATTGAACAGGACAAACATATGTTAGCACGTGAAAATGGATACCCAGCTACAAGGACCATAACACCAAAGCCAAATAATTATTCTGTATTGAAAGAAAAGCTTTACCGTGGTACGATGTTCTGGTGCTACAAGAAGTGGCACTACCTTTCCTTTGGATGGCAGTCACCAAAACCCAGCAGTTATTTCTAACTATTTCTTTAAAACGGCAGCGAGTTAATACAGTGGGAGGAACACACAGGCTTGACTTCATTGAGCTTCTGTTGAATCACACATTTCAGACTGGGTCCTTAGGGAACACCTTCTTATGAAGAGACAAGCTCAGGACTTCTTCTTCAAGGTAGGGCACAAACCCTCTCATGGATGATGTTTCTGAATCCTCTTGGTCACTGGCAAGTGGCAGAGAGAAGCTCCCTCAGGAAGCAGTGCCAGATGAACTCATCCAGTTTAGCAAGTAGCGAAAAGCTACCATTTTTATTGATTAGATTTGCCATTAGTCCTGCTTAGAGTTAGGCTGTTTTCCAGATTATTTTTAGTTAGATATGGTGCCCAGACTTTGTAACATCAAACTCAGATACAACTTTCTTAAAAAAAATTAAAATAATCAAAATCACAATGAAAAGTTACAGGAGGGACAGCAATCAGGCATATAATTCTGTAATTACATCAAACTGCATCCTCCTTTTGTAACAGTATTTTCAATTTACATGTTGCCTTTCATCCTAACCGACTGCAAGGACTGCGCAAACAAGACAGTGTATAAAGCACCACTGGCGCGGGGTCCCCCCTGGGCTGCTGAACGAGAACCTGGGGCACGCACAGTGGCATGCAGGGCAACAAGGGGAGAGACAAATTTTGGCCAAGGTGATGAGGTCTATATGCCATCAGACACGTCTTGTACAAGAACAAAGCGCTACCTACGCTCTTCCAGATTAAAAGCTAAAGTTTCATACAGTCTAAATCACCCACAAATGCTAATCTTTACCCCTAGTTCTTGTCTCTGCCAACACGCACCTGAGATGGCGAATTGTTGTTATCTGGGTTTTTCCAGTGTCATCCACCCTCCGCTGTCATGGCTGCCAAACGCACTTGTGAAGGTACATAAATATTTAAGAAGCAGCTATTTCCAAGCTCAACAGATTTCTCAGTGAGCCTTGAAGATGATACATTTACAATGGGATATTTGGATGATATATCGTGTCCTCAGACAGCTGATCCAGGAGGGAAATTTCAGAATTAGCCTGAAGGAAAAATTCATTGTCTATGCTAAGAGTTATTGCTCTTTAAGGATGAGGCAAAAAAAACCCCATCCCAATATCAAAATAGTCTGTCTTTTATAGAAACCTTCAGTATTTACTTGACTGAAACTTTAATCTAGTTATTTTGTTTACCAATCCCTTAAATTAGTTTACATGATTAAGCTTCTAGAAATTGTTTCCGTTAACTAGTTTAGCTGCAAGGGGAAAACTGCAAGATGGCCAGAACAACACACAAATTAATTTAATCTTTCTTTAGCCCCTACCTAGTATGCCAGTTCAGAAAAGCACGTAAGCAGCAGCTTTACTTTAGCCTGAGCTTAAAACATTCACATCAAAGGAACTAAATTCTTCAGATTCTTTGATGAACTAGATCCTAGACCCTGAAATCAAAGCAAATTGCAGGTTCAAACCTCTGTGGGACTGAGCCTTACCCCCACAAGAATTACATCAAACGTTGCATTGCAAGAGCCCAGCAATCACATTTGCAACAGATTTTCAGTGGGAAACTGTTTATCCAGATCCTCTGCCAATTCTAATATTTGCAGTTTTCTGGTTCCTTGGAAGTCTGGATCATATTGATAACTGTCTCACTTGGGAAAAGCATATTTGTAGACTGGGGCGGTATCTTCATTAAAGCAGCTGACAGGGAATGGGGTAGTGTTTTCCAGCATAGCATGCCTTTCTTACGCCGCAGTATTTGCTTATTTTACCGCTAAACAAAGAGGTCAATTTAAATATACTCCCTCTTTCGACAGACCTTGTCCATATTTATCTCATCAGATCTCATAGCTACACCAATGTTGTTACATGGAATACAAGAAATTTCTCTTGGGTTGGTAGAATCTTTCAAAGTGAATGAAACAGACTGTAGTGACTACATGTTTAACAGAAGGACCCATTTTAACTCCAATTCCTGTCATTAGCTTTTACCAAAACATGCGTGTCTATGTATACATAACATATATGTATTTATTTGATCTTTTAGAGAGAAAGGATTATGCTCAGTCCAGGCTCCTAAAAATCTACCTTATATCCAACACTGATTAGTTAATACTGGAAAGGAAGAAAAGCATATGTTTCATTTAACTTCCACTTAGTTGCATTCTAAGACTATTATGTAGTGTGCAGCTGCCTATTTGAGACCAAGAGACAGGATCAGAATGCACAGGAGAACATGAAGACAAAGCAAGCTCTGATTAATCTAGAAGATGTTCTGCAAAGATTTCAAGGGGCGAAGGAAGCACGAAAACGAATAAGAACAGTCTGCAACTCAGCTTAGTAGAACTGTTATTTTGCTCTTTCACCAGACTTTAATCACGAAACCGATCTATACCAATGACCACAATCATGGTCAACTTTGTGTTAAATATTTGGTTCTTTCCAAATCATGTTCACACGCAATAACTACATTTCTGCCATAATCAGGCTCTGCGTCTGTCCTTTCTACTGAATCAGAATTGTTCCTCTAATACATCTGAGCATGTATTCCCTCCCCCTCGCAACAAGAAAGAAATACAAATCCACTTGCGAATGCAACCTTACACTTTTCACAGTGAAATGTTATACAAGAAAATACTTTGGGGTCTGGAAAGTTCTCAAGCTGCAGATCATTGACCACTTACAGCCCAACAAGAACTTGCCGACTGTCCACAGAGAAATAAGTTAGTCAGAGAGTGATGATTTTTCCTTCTTTTCAGCTGTTGCTACAGCTGGCATGCAGACGCTTTCATGAGAAGACAAAGCAAAAAACCTATAAACCAGCTGGAAATAAAGAACAGCTAGTCTTACTGCCTCTGCTAGGGGCCTAACAGAAGGAGAAGAGGAAACAGAAGTCAGAGATACCCAAATAAGGAAAATATTTGGGAGAGCAAAGGAAAAGGATAAAGTAACCAGGTGATGTAAGAGTCGTCCCAGACAGCGCCTCCCTGAGAGAAAGGCACCACGCAGCCTAAAAGGAAAGAAGCCAGGTACCAGGGATCTGCATGCAAATTAGCTTTCCTGGGAAAGAATGCTCAGTGGGAGATGGGAAAGAAAAACACAAAACTGCCTCCTTATTTTTTTTCCAAAAAAGGGAAAACACCCCTTGCTTTACAAAAAAAAAGTAAGTTAGGCCATGGTTTCAAGATGTTCCTTTCAATGGCAGTGCCAGCTCAAGCTGATTCCACTCCCTGGTGCTTGATTGTGCCAGAGCCTAGAATTGTTTGCACGTTGGATATGCTAGACATTTCCTAGTAACCATACCTTTGCATTAAATATTTTTCCAATATTACCTTTTTTCCTTCTTTTTTTTTTTTTTTTTTTTTTTTTTAAAGGACCAATGGCTAGCACCTCAAGGGCACTACAGCACAGCATTCTTCTGGAGAAACTGGCTGCTCATGGCTTGGATGGGTGTAAAAAATGGGGAAAAAAATTGGCTGGATGGCCAGACCCAAAGTTAAATCCAGTTGGTGGCCGGTCACAAGTGGTGTTCCCCAGGGCTCAGTGTTGGGGCTTGTTCGGTTTAATATCTTTATCAGTGACCTGGATGAGGCGATCGAGTGCACCCTCAGCCAGTTTGCAGACAGCACCAAGTTGGGTGGGAGCGTTGATCTGCTGGTGGGTAGGAAGGGTCTACAGAGGGGTCTGGACAGGCTGGATCGATGGGCTGGACAGACTGGAGAAAAGGATGCTGAGGGGAAACCGTATCACTCTCTACAACTCCCTGAAAAGAGATTCTAGAGAGGTGGGGGTCGGTGTCTTCTCCCAAGGAACAAGTGATAAGACAAGAAGACAATGGCCTTAAGTTGCACTAGGGGAGGTTTAGGATGGATATTAGGAAAAATTTCTTCACCAAAAGGGTTATCGAGCATTGGAACAGGCTGCCCAGGGCAGCGGTGGAATCGCCATCCCTGAAGGTATTCAAAAGCTGGGTGGACGTGGTGCTGAGGGACATGGGTTAGTGATGGTTTTTGTCAGAGTTAGGTTGGTGGTTGGACTCCATGATCTGAAAGGTCCCTTCCAACCTAGATGATTCTATGATTCTATACGTGTGCAACTGTTAATTGGAAGAGAGGATTCCGCAAGACCGTCTGTTCATCCTGTAGAAAATACAAGAATCTGTCATGTAGAATAAAGCCTGTCCAAAGAGACACCTCTGCAATGGACGATGCATTATAAGTGCATGCCTACAAAAGGAAACAAATACTGTTTCTATTAAGACTATCTCATTAATTATTATTTGTCTGGTTTCTTTATAACCACATTTAGTTCTTGCTTTCTGTTTATGGCACATGCCTCAATTTGATAACTAACAGGTGTTGCAGACTACAGTTCTTGAGGTTGAAACTATTTTTAAAAAAACTAAAATCACACACAGATGAGCCACAAAAGCTGCAGAATACAGAGCCTATAGAAATGCAAACACAAATCAGTTTTATATTGTGTTTTAATGACTGTGGACTCTGACCTGTAGCTTGGCTACAGAGAGCTCTTCACCACCACTACCATAGGAAAATCACCCGGTAGTATTCCCTTACATTGTGCACACCTGAGGTCCTGCTTTCCACTCAGTGATGCAGTTAGTTTGTCAGGGAGTGCTTTAGATCTGCTTAACAGTCAGTGTGCTACAACGTCCCCTACACCGAAGGTCCTTCACGGCACAAAGCACCTCCCAGGCACATACCTCACGCAGTCATTTCCATCAGCGCAGCGGCAATATTTTGCACATGCTGCGTGCTGATGTGGAGGGGAACAGGGCTGAGTCAGGTCCTTCCTCCTCCTCGTTTGAAAATAAATCAACTTGGGTATTTATATTCTTTAAATGCATGAGATGCACTGTCACTACACGTCAGCCAGTAAAAAAAATTGTTGGGGTCAAAAATTAAATCTTAATTTCAAACCACTACCTAATCAAAGCAAAAGAAACGTTACGCTACACACTCTACGCCTGATCTTCCACTATTTGCAACCTTTGCAATCCTTACTCCTATGCAAAAGGAGAAAAACATGTCCCCACTCTGAACAGCATTGAAAGATGTGCCAAGGCAGTAGCCAGATACACAAGTGAATCATAATCTGTCCTCCTTGACACTAGAACTAAGTAGAAGCCTTCAAGTAATTGGAAATATTAAACAGCTTCATTGCAAAATGCCAGAGGAAATGCAGCAGAGCTCCCATACATAAAACTAAATTAATGATTCATAAGGCTGCATAATTAACAATGCTAAGTCAAAAAATTATGTAGTTAAGGAAGCACACCCAGCCGTTCCTTGACCTCTCATTCCGCATGTGATTGCAATTAGATAGGCATGCACTGTTTCACAAACTATGCTGTCCAATAGGCTATGGCATGCTTTTGTATAATCTCAGGTCGAGGTGGCATATCCCCTTTAGGAACAGCGAGTCCTTAGACGTCCATTTGTTAAGACTTCAAAGCAATGCTGCTTGCAAAACCACAGTCGCATCACTGGTGAACAGCACCACCTGCAACATCATATAGAGAAACAACAGTGAATTTTACTCCCTGTCCCCTAAGCCTTTTGATTCGAGAGGAGTGTGCAGTGCCAGTGTGCCCCAGAGTCTGGTCTCACACCTGCCCCCGACTCAGTGTGCAGAAACCTCTCTTGGTTCTTTGGAATCAGCCCGCAGGAGCAAAGACAGCAGGCCCTAGGAACTTGAGTCTCCGTCGCACATATCACGAAACACACAGAAACTTTTCTTAGGCCATAGGCACTTTACGAGGCCTTCCGTTCCTTTTCCAGCCCCAAAAGTCCCTGCTGCTTCAAAGCAGTATCTTTCTCTAGTTTCGTGCTGTGGAAGTAGCTACTCAGGTGTTCCCAGCAACTCCTCTGGACTGCACCCTTCACAAGCTCTGAAAGGAAGAGACAAAACCCCGAAGCGCGCGCTGAGTACCTGGTTTTCTAAGGCTCGTAACTCAGTCAAATCAAAGCCAAAACTAAGACACTTCACAGTTATGGCTATTTCAATGCCAAATTTTAGCACACAGGCCTCAGCCACTCACGCTGCAAAGCCCTTCAAAAGAAGGCAGCAAAAAAGTCTTTATGGAGGGGAAAAATAGTTTTCCACTCTCCTCATACTCACACATGGATGAAATGTTTTTGCTCAGACTTTCCAAAAAATTCACCTTTGAGCAGAGTCCAAGGGCCTCATTTGAACAATTTTAAAACTTTCTGCAAAGAATAAATACTTTAATCATATAAAAAGGCATTGCTCAACTACAAATTTGACTGTGGGTAATTCTCCTGACGTCAGTTCCATTTCTCCCAATTTACATTGTCATGAGACCAGAATCAACCCCACTGCCTACGCAGAACCAATAAAAATTTTTACTCCCTTCTCCAGCGAAAAGTTATGGAAGACTGAAGAGAGGAGGCTAATATATCCAGCAAGCATTATATACCTATTAGAATAGTGACAAAAATAACAGCGCCATAAAAGAGCAGAGCAAAATGCCTACTCCTGTAAGCTTCATACCAAAATCTTCATGTGACAAGATGCATGAAAAACGGTGAAAGGGAGAGCTTCGGAAGCATTTGAGGTGGAAGAGGACAATGGCTCTCCGTCAGTCCTCCCCAGCCACGGTCAAACAGAGCTGGCCTTGCCATACGGCAGAGGTCCAGGACAAGCTGCTGACTTCAGCCAGACGGAGCTTTGGATCCTGTGGCAGCCCCCGCACCAGCACAGCCCGTGTCTTGTTCAGCTGGTAGTTTAGGCACGGAATTGTACTTCAACTGCCTATGAGTTGCATGAGATTACTGCCCTTTCATGATAATTCAATCCTACCTCAAAAAAAAAAAAAAAGGTAAATATCATGTCACATGGCAACGTCACTCAGTAATTTCTTTGTAAAGAAAATGGTACAAAAGAGCTATAACAGGTCAAGGGTTTAGGCGTGAAGAGGCAGCGGTTGAAGCATTCAGACACTGCACAGTGTTTGAAACACGGTTATCCTGGGGGATAGCGGGGTATTAACAAAGTGAAAGTTGCTTATGCTGCTGTGATCTCTCCGTTTGTAAACAACGGGACCGTGTTCCTTTATCTTATTATTGCTTCATGGAGGAATAGGCAAGCAGGCATATAAAGGAGAAAACGGGGAGATGGAGCTCACTGATTTCTTCCTTTTTCAAGGAAATGACTGATTTTCCCGTCCTTTACACACACACTTCCATTTAGTATCATCAGTATTGTAACCACCGAGTTTTCTGCCACAGCTCCTAGACAGCATCATAAAATAAGTCCAATAAACATGAGAAAAAAAATCTTGCAGACATTTTGATATAAATGGGTCGTTTTGTTCGTACCAGCTGAATTAAGGAAAAGAAAACCCCTTTCCTGATTTGTGAATCAAATGGTTCTTATATCCAAGTGTCACTCAAAAGTTGACTCCTCTGTGCTTCAGATCTTTTTTTTTGCACCTAAGTAAGGTTTAATAATTACATTGGTCATGGCACAAACATGTATTGGGTTGATTTAGCAAAATTCTAATTTTCGCTAATTGCTCTCTCTCCTTCAAAACCAGGCTGATTCTCCATAAGGAGCTTCTTACTTTGAATACATTTACAAATTTGGGATTTATATTATTGGCTAGTTGGTTCTCAATCCTCCCCCTCATTCCCAAATTACTTGCCACAGTCATGTTCTTTTCTAGCAAGCTTCAGTTTTCAGAACAAGAAATTTAACTATTTGATAAAAATGACCTCTCAAAACTTCCCATTTACAACCACAACTTTCTTTTTCCCTTCTGCTCTGTCTCGTTTTGCTTTGGTTACAGACATATTGCACATATGCCTTTTATGGCCCGGTTACAGTATGCTTAAACAGTATAAATCTCTGTTGACTATGAGGATTTTCATCTCCTTAATTTTCACTCTAGAGTCTTTTTCTTTTTTCCTCTTAAAACAGAAATATTTTCTCCCCTAGAAGTCTGTATCGCTCTGCTATCCTTTAATCCAAGCACTCCCCGGAGGACTCTAGGCTTAATAATTATATTGGAGTGCCTATTATTTAGGATACTGGGAGTACTTCCCACTCTATTTGGAGCCTCCTGTTCCTCTGAACAGACCTTTGCCAGCTAGGTCTGTATTTATATCTAACTAGTTCAAAGCCCAAGGACTTTGTCCCTCCCACCCATTGAGTTATAATCAGATGGCATGTCTTAAGGTTGACTCATTCACTTCATGCACACTTAGTTTCCAGAAAGAGTAAATGAAAAGTTTCAATTTAAATGCTGTTCCTACAATAAATCCTAGTAATCACATGTTTTCAATGGCATTATATATGTTAGAAATCACAACTGAAATGTCTGAAAGTAACTCCATAGCTTAGGCTTAAAACATGAGGAAAATCTGCATAAAGTAATCGTGTGAGTTGTGAACCCCAAAACAAAGTTTGGCATTTCTGAATGTTGTGCACAAACACAACACTCTTAACCTCTAAGAAGCCACTAAATAACAGTGGTAAATTAATTACGAATCCTTGTATTACTATCATAGTTCATCTTATTTGCTTTTTTATTCTAAATGACCCATATTAAACTTGAACACTATGTCCGCCTTTATTGTGGGACATATTTAAAAATACTCAGAAATTCCCATTTTAAGAAGCCTGCTGAATGCCAGTCATATGAGAGAGCTCTTCTGGATACTGCAGACTGTTGAACGCCATGGACAGATTTCGCAGCCAGATCTAAAACAAATTCTTACAAGCTTTCATGTAAGACGGGCACTCTGGGCTCAGATCACAATGCCATTAATCCAAGCCAACAAAGGATTCCCACTAGCATAACTGAAACCAGAACACAGGCTTCAATTCAGCTCAGAGCGAAGACGTGAGAAAGAATCTCATTTTCCAGTTGGCTTGGGCTACTGACCCTACCTTTTTCCCAGTGCTCAAGCAACAGTAAGCCAGAGTTGTCTTTTTTTCTACTCTTCATTGGGTTAAAAGGGAAATAATTGAAGTGAAGGAGGAATTCGGCTTATCTATGGGTCTCTTGTTTTCTTAAATGCTACATTCATTCTATCTGATGTTACCAAATCCTACAAGGATTTTATTACCGTCTTATAGCCCAGCTACAGAGCCAAGATGGCACCATTAAATCAGACACCTACTCCACAGCTTTCTTCTGAGCAGTGTTTAGATTTGCAGGGAGGAGCAAAGAACAAGAGAATTGTAAACAAATATGTAACAATTAACTTTAGAAATATATACGAGTTCCTTTGCAACCACATAATGTTTTTTCATCGTACACAAAACTTGAACAATTAAAATTTCAGGGCTTTACTAACTACCACAGCCTTGAACATAGAAATCTCTAAATTGCAAAGGATATCTTTTGAGTGGAGTGCAATAAAATCCAGGTTTGGGGAGGCTGGGGTTTGGCTTTTTTGAGTTGTTTTTCTGTTTGTTTGTTTTTACCTCCTCCATATCTAAAATACCCCATAGTCAGATACAACAGTCTGTACACCAGTGACTTGCCTCCTGCAGGCTGCCTGGACTTTCCACGTCCTCTTCAGGTTGTTTGTTCTTTCGTCTTCTACCAAATCTCCAACGAAATAGCTTTCTGAAGGAGAAATTCTGTGCCTGTTTGGAAACAAGAAAGGCAGTTTTGAAATGCAGATAGTAATACATTTACTTTTAAAGTCCATTAAGTTTCTCTGTCTCTTGTGAAACACAACAATTTAATTAGATCATTACACAGATAAAGAATATGCTCAGTAATGTTTGTTAAATGTGGTGCCAGCCGCTCACAATCAATGGCATGGTTACATACACCCAAGCCCCCTTTCTAGCTCACTTAAATTTCTGTTTTTCTGACACTAGAGTAAGTACCGCTATCACAGTGGCCTAAACCAGTAACCTAGAGAGCACTCTGCTTCTCCCTCTTGACTACACTGCGTATGTAAGTGCAGGGCTAAGACTTCCTCAATCAGGACACCTCTAGATTAAGAAAATGGGTACTAAACATGTTTCTGGAAGTGACCTGTTTTGCTAGGGGAGGCAAAAAATTATTTTACCAGCGTAAGTCAGCTCCAACTTTTTTCCACCTATGCTGTTACGACTCTTGTCTTGCACCTATTGCAACCTCTGAGCTTTCCAAAGCCCTTATTCCTACCCTCCAGATCACTCAAAATGCAGCATTAAGAATTTCTTTCTCACTCAGGTATTTAATATTCACTTTTAAGATCCCTCAGAACTTGACCTCTCTTCCGACTCTCCTTAATTTCATCTCTTAGAAGCTTCTCACCTCTGCTGATGCTTCTTCTCACAGACCAATGCCTGCCAGAAGCTCCCAATGGCAAAGTTCACTGTTAGGCATTCTCTTTTATATACACTTTGTACTGACAAACCCGGCTTGGAGATGCACCTTTACACTGAAGCCAAAAATGCATCTGCAGTTCACAACAGTGACATAAAGATCCTTGGGACACAAGCAATATTTCCTTTATTAACAAAAGTTTAAATGATTTGCAGCCTTCAGTTGATGTGTATCAATTCATAGTGATCTATAAATATTTGCTCTCACTGGTATTTACCTTCATACTTTCCCTTACAACCTTCCCTTTGTTTGCTCTACCCATGTTCTGCCTTTTCATTTTCATAACATTCTTTGAGACAGACTTCTACCCACTTGCAAAAGTTCCAGGACAAGAGGATATAAACCCTAGCTGTGACCTTTGGGCACTATTACAGTGCAAAAAACAGATTATACAATGGATCCACAGAGCCCACCCTCCAAGAGTCCTGCCAACTGATGCCACTCTGATGTAGATTAATAGAGTACCACCCACTTGAACAAATTTAGATCAATTCCTATCAAAAAATTCTGTGAATTTTTGGGAGCTGTATGCCCCAGCATCCTCAGCTAAAGAGAAATCCCTTTTGCTACTTGGCTGCTGCTGTAGTCCATATCTCACTTCCTTGAAGAAGTGCTGCTAGCGACTTCAGTGGATTCACTTGCAAGGGAAAGGTGACAGGATTAGAACCACAGGCTGTAAACACTTCACTGCCCTCTGGGATTACGTTGTTTTATTATTATTGGCGCGTTGTGCTCGGACAGCAACGACATTCATTTGAGGATACTAGTTTCTATTTCCAGCTCTATGACATCTATTTTTATTTGAACTTATTTAAAGACAACATTATCAACCCAGAAACAAAGGACAGGAAGGAGATGGAAGTCCACAATGCTTGAGACTCTAGACAATGACAGGAAACGGCCCGTGTTTTGACAGTTCCCCCAGTTCTCTTCCAGATGATCTTTTCTGAAGAATTAGACAAAGTCCAAAAAGCAAAATGAAAACATAAACAAAACTCTGTGAAGGGGAAATCCTCTTGTATTCAGATACCAGCAGAGTGGAAAATTTCAGAGAGAATCCAGGTCTAGAACGTTATGGTGGAAAAAATTTGTCTATATAAAAGCAGGAATGGAACAGCGGCATGACACTAACAAGATGCAACAAGAACAAATGAGTCCATGTTCCACTTGGAGAAATCCCGTTGTCTGCCTCCAAGCAAAATAACAAACAAACAAACAAAAAAATCATGTAATGTGTTTTGTGATGGGTATATTTACAAGATACTTGGCTTAGGTGTTTTCAAAGTACCCAGCAGAGTGACAGCTGAACATAGTACATGAATGTTTTAGGTATATGAAGCCTCACATCTAATCCACTTCTGAGATCTCCACAAGCTCAGAGAAGAAATGTCCTTCAGCTTATATATGCCTTCTTAATAATTAATATATGAACATAAAACCTCAGCTGTATTAGAGAAAAGTTAAGAAAACCTACCAAGGAGCAAGCCAGGCTGTAGATCGGTTTTGTGCTGTTCTGTCAACAGCTGTTTTGTGCAGCTTACCGTCAATGAAGCATTACTTAGCAAACTCAAACCCTATCCATTGTATCAGGATGACATTACTAAAGAAGTATTTTGAAGTTTTTACATAGGCAAAGATCTAGCTGAAGTCAAACATACTTTCTCCTCAGTAAAAACTAAGAACTTCAAACTTGGCCAAGGTTGAACACTGCAATACAGAAGTTCGCGCGGAAGCCAACTGTTTTGTTCTCCAGAGATCAGCTGGAAACACACCAATAAACAGGATGGAAGATACTCTTTTCAAGGGAATATTATAAACAGCAAATTAATTGTGCAATATGTTACTGTGCTCAGGGAGATGAACTGGATTGGAAATCAAAACCTAGAGCAGATAATTAATAATTATACAGTTATATGAAAAAAACCACTAAAACGCACATAAAAAAGTCAGAGGAATATTAAATTCTTTCACTTTGGGTTATAAGCTGAACACTGATAGGATCCATGGAAGAACTTTTCCTATAAGTTACTCCGTAGTTGCCCACAACTGAACTATATGTGCGCTACATAGGCAATTTGTCAATCTCGGTATAGCCACAGCTGCCTTCCACATTACAGGGATTTTGCAGCATCCTCAAAGGATGAGCTAAAACATACAGTCTTTCATCCACAAATAATTTCTTACCTGAAATTGCCTTGCTAGAGAGGATTATTCAAACTGCAAGGCAATTATTTAGTAATCCTGCCAGCAAGAATACCAGAAAGTGTCAAATAGAATAAAGGAATTTATAAAGTGGTCACCAGCACACTGAGGACTGGAATAAACCACCCGATGTGTTTCCCATCCAGCACCAGATGGCATCAGGTTGCAGTGCATTTCAGACATTATGGAAGTACCCTGGATTAAACCTGCACCAAAAACTTAAATGAATCTCTATCTTCCTCTTCCCCCAAATACATGTCAATTATTCTTTATAGCTTGTCTTCTTAACCTTTCTTTTACAAAGAAAAAAAAAACACCAAACCAAAAGCAAAGAAGCCATAGCCTTATTATCTTAAAAAAAAAAAAAAAAAAAAAAAGAAC
>VYZM01004398.1:283760-301573 GCA_013398915.1 Dromas ardeola | reverse complement strand
GCTCGGTATAGTCTAAGTCTTACCCACAGGCGTCCCTATGGGGGGGAAGAAAGGCTCAGCCCGTCGACTGGTCCCGGAAGTCAGAGGCAGTCTGTGATGGAGTTCTCCCTGACTTGTTCGCGGTGGTGTCTTCCCTAATATCCCCCCTTTCTCGGGCTATTTTTATACTATTTTTTACTTTCAAGGTGGAGTTTGAGTGACTTTAGTCATACATACCTTTATTATGATTGGTGTAAAATTCTCTCGCTTCAATTTAAAGGTATAGTTTACGAAAAATTCAGGGCGCAGACTCAAGGAGGAGTGGTCGCACCTTGGAGGCGGGTAGCCTTTGGGATGGAGGTGTGTTTTGGTATTATAATGACATTATAATGAGCAAAGTTCACACAAAGGACGGCATTTCATCAATATTTGACAGAATCTGGGCTCGGGGTAGCGAGTAGGCCGCTTAATCTGTTCCTAGTACCATCTTGTTCCCATATCTGCTATACGTCACAGGGCAAGGCCACGAAAGTTTACATTCCGTTCCATCCCCCGTGTAGCTTCGTACCGGGAATCGCAGGTGTTGAATTCATGCCAGCTGCAGCTGTTCTCTACCTCAGGAGCCTCTTGATTTTACACTTTTCCTTAATGTGTGAACAATGCTGTACTTTTATATTTTTCGCCAATTTAGTAATTATTCCACAAGGTTATGCTCCTTCTTCCATCATCCCTTCCCTTTTCCAAACCAGACGAAATAAGTACGTCACCCCAGAGATCCTTCACAAAGGAAGAAATCTCTTCAAGGGTTTCCCTTTCATGCTCACCAAGAAAATATACTGGCTTCTTACACATATTGTGACGGAATCCCTACAGCAAACCCAAGATCTAATCCTGCATCAGACACTTTATAAATAAATACATCAGGACTCTTCCTGCCCCAAGGAGTTTAGTTCCACACCTGTAGAGTACTTTGAAGCCATCAGACTGAAGGTACGACAGATATATTAAATTATTTTTAAAATATTAACAACAACTAAACCAGCAGGTTTTCTTCCACATATAGGAACTATGCTTTGATATAGCAACACAGGTCATATGTTGGGTGGAAATCCAGGTTTTCCATGACTCAGTATGACACCTGGCCAAAACAGACAACAGCTACATTCTTCCTGTGTAAAGTTCTATTTATTTTCTGTTCATATTTTGAACACAAGTTTTATCGCCCTGTATTTTTACTTTACTTTCATTGTTTAACAAGATCGTTTAAATTGTATTATTTCTTAGTGGCAAAAAATACAGATATTTAGAGTGCCCCTTCTCCTACTAAATTTAGAGGGAGAAGGAGGAAAAAAATCACCCTAGAAGAGTAGAATGGAGAAAAGAAAATTATCACCCATACAGGAGTGTTACAAAGAGTATGGGTAAAAGAATGCCCTTCTCAAAAGACTTGGATTGGGGAATACAAGAGGTAAACACGAGTTTTTCTTTTCTTTTCTTTTCTTTTCTTTTCTTTTCTTTTCTTTTCTTTTCTTTTCTTTTCTTTTCTTCTCTTTTCTTCTCTTTTCTTCTCTTTTCTTCTCTTTTCTTCTCTTTTCTTCTCTTTTCTTCTCTTTTCTTCTCTTTTCTTCTCTTTTCTTTTCTTTTAAAAAGTGCATCTAACCTGTATGCAGGGCAATAATAGAAACTATGATCCTGGAAAGTGAAACAGTGGGTTACAATATTACAGAGGGAAGCCATACAACACACCCTGCAAGCTCAGAAACTCCCAGGCAGCGAAATATTTCATCTGTTGCATTCCAGACTGTTATCAAAATGGACACATGCCATTTTATAAATTCAGTTATCAAGCACTTGTACATAAAATACAGATAGAAAAGGTCAATTAGGTAGCAGCCACAGCTGTCAAACTTTAACCCTTAACCTATATATATAAAAACACACATAAAACCACATAAGAATCAAGGATGAAAGCACCAACACCCAACAGACACATACACGCCATTCTGCATTGTCTTTGCAAGTGCTATTGAGAACTACCCAAGGTATTCTTAAGATCTGATGAGAAATCCAGACATGGCCCTGCTAAAGCATTTGAAAATCTAAAGAAAAAGAAAATTGCAGTTCCTTAAGCATTTCCTATCTCACAGTAAGTTTTTTCTCCGGCTCCGGGATATAGAAGTCTGAACTCTTTGCAAAAGGCATGACTACACCAGATGTACATTTTTCTCAATCAAATCTGTTTCTCAATCAAATCTGCTGGGAGGGACCATCTCCATGCAAAAGCCAGGAATAAATCCCAGAAATGTTGACTTGCAGTTCTTTTCTCCAGCCAGTAGGTTCAGTCAGCACTTTTTCCTGGTAAAATCTTCATAGTGCTACCTGAACAGCAATTAGGAATTAACAGTTGAAGAAATGTTGCTTTAAAATTTTATTTTCCAGGCTACCGTTCTATGTACATTATGCAGCGCAGTATGAGGGGGAGGTCTAAGCCCAAATGCTAACTCAGGACATGAATTCATGCCTCCTCAGGCCAGAGTCCTTCTCCCTGAGAGCTTCTATCCACCTTGCTAATGTATCAGCCAGCCAGGGAGGTGGGCAGCAAAGATCAGAGCGTCCTTTCCTGCAGAGCTTCTGCCAACCATGAATCTTGAAAAGCAAATACACAAGTGTGTGTATATATATATATATATGTATGAAAAAAAATTATCTTCCTTTCACCTACACAGCCTGACTCCATTCAAAGGCAAAGCTGCACGAAGCAGGACCAGTAAGTTTCACACACAAATTCAACATTGATATGAGTAAGAATCACATCTGCAGTGCACTGGTTAGAACAACCACCAAATAAATGGGCTGCCGGATCCTCAGCTTCTGGGCAGGATCTGCCCACTGATGGTGCAGTGTAATTCAAGGAGCTACCAGCGAGTCTGAGATTCTCCAAAGTGTCTGAAACTGGTCTCCTTTTTTTTGCAGATGTGCTGATCTAGTCAGTGTTCTTTGATTTGTTTCTCTAACGGCCAACTAGGGGGATGTGAGACGGCTACATCTGGCTCATGCTACAGCACATCTGGCTTGTAATGGGAACAGCTGGCACACACAAGCATCAGGGCACTGGAAGAAACTGCTGTTCTGGGGAAAGTTAGTCTCGCTGACACAAAGCTGGAAAAATCTGTATTCTTTTCCTGGCTCAGTCAGTAACTCACCTGTACCTCGGTTTCTTGCTCTAATACACTGAACATAAAGAATTCTGATTCTGTTACACTAAACACTACCGGCACAGTGACTTCATTGACTTACCTATCTCAGAGAAATGCGCAGTCTATTTCAGTGCTATTTATAAAAGTGTTTTAGAAGTCCTGAAACAAGGATCATACAGCAGAACAGGACACCAATACTTTGAAAATATTTTTTAGTCACATTCAGAATAAAGAAAAAATAACAAGTCATTCCTTGCCCGTAAGTTTATCCATCTAAAAGACTAGCAAACATTAAACCTCCTTGTGTGTCTAAAATGTCTGGACAGAAGTATCAAAAAAGGGGCTTTGAGGTATTTTCAACACAACCAAAACCAGGCAGGACCAGACTGCAGACCCATGAGGTTCAATTCGAGTAGATAACTTCACTGCTTATCTGATCTAGTCCCTCAACCTGAACCTTTTGAGGTTCGCCCACCACCACTAAACATGACACCAATATGAGAACACAGGAAACCCCAACCAATTTAGTCAAGAACTCACGTAGGCAACAAAATGAGATCATGCGATATTTGCAGTTTAACGCTGGCAAACGGGAAAAGGGAGTAGAGAAGGAAAAGGGAGGAAGTCTGCTATCCCATAAAAGCAAGGCACTCCGTAGCCAGTGATATTCTCACGTTTTTCTGTTTGTTTTCATCCACTTTCCTGTTCTGCTTTTCCCACTCCTCACGAGCTAATCAACAGTGCAACTAACATGAAATAACACGAAACTCAGACTTCCCATTGTCTTCATACATCAATTATACCAGGAAATGCCTCGTTCCTTACTAAATGATTCTGATAAAAATCAGCTTAAATTGTGCAACGTGCACATCTAGAAATAGGATACTCCTTCCTATTGCAGTTTTTACTGGATCTTGAGATGACGAACAGAATTTATGTAGTTTACATGAGTTTTAACCAGACCAAATAAGAGAATTCACTGCTGTACACAGAAACAACTTCCCCTATTCCATCAGCGAGCATGTAGAGCTGCCCTACACATATCAAAGGAGTTTGAGAGAATTCCCGTCACCCATACTGAATACATCACTTTATCCAACCATGACACAAAAGAAAAAAGCTGGCTTTTTTCTCATAAAACATAAAATAGCAATACCCTGAAATCACATGCCTTCTAGGCAGCTTCCCAGGCACACTTTGTTTTCATTGACTAAAATAATGCCTAACAATGGAAATTGAAAGCAGATTTTCCTACACTGTAAAAAGTCTTATTCTATTAGAGACCAGCAGATCTAAAATTGTGTTATTTAGCTAACACTCATCTCTGCATAGAGGAAGAACATAGGTCATCTAAATAGAGAAATATTAGTGACTCGTTCTCCATTCTTCTACTGTTTTAATGAACAGATTAGAGATGGAACCGGCCCAAAACAACACTTAGAGTGAGCCCCATCAAACCATTTGGAAAAGTACACCACATAATCCTATTTATTGGTTCTCTGATGACCATTCTTGTAAATAACCCCAAAAGTCACAAGGGCCATTGAGGCTGTTTGGGATACCCAGGCCCAAAGCCCAGCTAAAACATCCCCAGGCATCTCTGGGTATCCACAAAGAACAACAAATTCTGGCCTCTTCTTTCTTCTTGTTCACATACAGCCAGCATTTGTCAGTCTGTTTGATCTGAATAACCAGGCAGCTAGTTTGGAAGGAGGAGTTGATAGGTGTAATCATCCTTTATTGCATTAGCTAATTTTTATTTGTCTGGTTTATACCATTAGCAGAGTAGAGTCACAACTCAAATGGGTTTTATGCCAGTGCAACGCCATTTATTTCAGAAGACGGGCCCTAAATTAGACAAGTGGAAGTGAGATCAGAATTGGACTGAATATTGGTGCAATATTCTCCATGCACACAGCCCATAATTCATATAAAAATGAACATTTCTGCCTGTCTTATGACACTTATGCAAGTATTTGGTAAAACCTTCTCTGGCCCTATGCTTCTGGAAACCATCCTAGCTCTACTGATCTTCAAAGACGCACTTCTGTATACATACTAATCATTTGACCCTAAATCTCAAATTACTTTCTGAACTGATATTTTCTAAGAATGAAATGTGGCTCTTCAAATGGAAGATTTCACTTTAAATGGAAGGAAGATGAACCAGCATAGTACTAGCAGTCATTCAGTAGCTGTTTTCAATCATTTTTTGTTAAGTTTCTTTTTTTTACTTGCTTCATGTGTTTGATTCAAATTGCAGCCTGCTTTGCAGACCTGCCTGATTTTTCGCTCCTGTAAAAACTGATAGTTAAATAGAACCAAACTCAGCACTATCATTCTACTTTAAAGACAGAGACAAGGTCCCTTGTCTTTCCGTCACTAAACCTATGTTTTGGTCTTTCGTATTTTCTATCTACAAACACAGCCCCTTGGCACGTTTGTTGTCTTTTTCATAGGTCAAGAGGAAATCTGTCCGATTGTTTGACAAACAAAGCATACTGATAAAAGTTTATAAAGTAATATGGAAGAATTTCTCAACCTAGGATACGTATTGTAACCACACTCAATAGAATGGGAATTTTTTTAAAATACTCAAAAAGCAAGAAAAATCACAGGTTACTTCATCTATAATTTTTCCTTATAATTTTTACTGTCCTAAAATTTAAACTGGTCACCCTACCTATGACATTTAAGTATTTGTTATTTGTCACTCACTTTACAGACTGCTTCCTGCGAGGGGACAAACCTGCATTTCAGTGCAGGAGATTGCAGTATCTCTCCCATGCCTTGAATATGACTAATGAGGAGACTGCTCAACTTTAGCAATTCCCAGTCTACGAGCCATCAGGAGGAGAGAGCCCACATTTCAGGAAGAGGTGAGCAGGAAGAGTGTAGGAAAACAGCTGAAATGAAGACACACGTGTCAGGAAGAGGATGAATGGGATTTACTAATTTATCCAAATGAATATGATGGCGCATATCTCAAAGTTGCGCAGACCATGCAATATGAAGGAAGACTGCTGGCTTTCCCCACGCTATGGCACTTACAGCTTATTCTTGACCCAACAGTTTCCCGCTTTATCCAAGATGGACAATATTCCAAAGCCAGCAAGCATTTGTCTTTCATTTTCTCTGGTTTTACCTCTGCCCAATCCAGGCAATTGTAATCTTTTTTTTTTTTTTTTTAAATAACATTCTTGCCTTCTCTTCAATATTGATTGGAAACAATCTGACAGATGGAGGTTTTGATCAGTTAACAATGAAATACATTTTTCTACTTTTTATCATCTAGTTAGTTACACTTTTTAAGCCTGTGAATATAATCAAAACAGGGCCAGATTTTTCCCATATGCAAGCACAGGAGTAACCTACTGTAACACACAGACTATATACGAAAATTGGCAAACCACTAACCAAACTTTCAGCAATTCATCCTTACATAAAAACCTGGGAAAAACTCAAACAAACAAACCCTCCAAACCACCCAAACTAACACCACTACCAATCCCTGTCCAGTGAAATTCACACTCCTTTCAGAATATTTGCTGCATGGCCAGAAATTAGGGTACTAATAACTAACATGTTAAGTTTTCACTCTGCCTTTAATGCCAACAGCATGTATTATTCAGCAGTCTCCAGTTAAAGAGCTGTGCACAAATTCATGAAAACTCTTATATTAGATGCAATTGCTGCAATTTCATTTTATAGTCCCTAGGAGAATGCATACGTGAGGGCAGTATTTTTCTAGCACAAAAGAAAGACATATATGTGTTCTGATCTTCACAAACTGAAGACACAGCAGCCTTTATGGAGATTATTATGCAGGAGAAACCTCTCTCATTCAGCGTACCCACGTGGTTCCCTGAAACCTGAGCAGATGAATATCTGGTTCTGATCATTCATCCGTGTCAGAGTGTGTAAACCGTACCTTATCCAGGAAAGGATGAGCAAAACCCCAAGAAATCTATCACTATTACTTGCCTGCAAATAGAGACAACAGAGTTAGACAGCAAATACAGATATGAACTTCCCCTTCCTTCCATTGGGCTGGAAGAAGTCATGAGCAAAAAACACTTGACTGAGTCCTGAAAAAGGGGACAAGAAAGGTCCCAGGACAGTCACCCTGCAGATCTAGACAAGGATTGCTGCTAGATTCCAGGAAGAAACTGAAACAATCACTTCTTTGAAAACAGAAGGAACGAAAGGTAAGTCAGAAGATGACAGCAGGATACCGTGGATCAGCATTGTTTAGAAAACAACTGGTTTCTTTTGAAAGCTAAAGGGCTCCTAAAGCCTTGGAGAGGAGCATGACGTGGCCAGGAAGACAAAGTTTTAAGAGAGGGATGCCCGGAAAACCCAGAGCAGCAGGTGGCACGTGACAAGAGTGTAATACCAAGCTTCACACTGCAGGATGAGGCACCTTCCACATCCACACGCAAACCTCACTGGCACAGAGAGCATCCTTCCTCTCGCCTATGTCTGCAAAGACAAGAAGCCGGTTCAGTATCCTTGCTGTTATGAAATACACTGTTTCCTCTTCCCAACAGAAAAGGGATGCCAACAGTTAGTTTCACAAGCTAGACCTCCAACAAAACCAGTCAAAACTGCATTTTCTTTCAGAGGGAAAGCAAGGGAGTGGATTATGCTGGTGCTTTAGATTAACACAGTGTGTGCACTGCTGCAGACGAAACCAAGACAAAAGGGAAAAAGTGATGGCAAAACCCAATCAGTGGTATGGAAGAGGAAACATGGGTATAAGCCACCCAAACAATGCACAACTAATGCAGAATTACCTTGGACACCTTGATGTTCTCACATCATGGATACAGTGTAAAAACTTTGTCCTACCTGTAAGAGAGGCATATGAACATAGACAAAGTACAGACGATCTCACTCTTGGATAACAGTGCTCATACTTAGCCCTTGAGCTAGGAACCCAGCTTACAAAACCAGATTACTGCTGAAGAACCTCAGCGCTCTTCACTTTTTCAAATTTTGAAAACTTTTTCAAAGTTTGAAAGGTTTGGTGTTGGAAGGCAGATGAGCCTGCTCTTTCAGTAATCGGGGCTTAACTTTCACATCAGCTTCATGAAGCGCTGAAGGCTGGCAATGATACTGGAGCAAATCTTGGATCCTAATTTATGTGGGTATACACAAAGTAATATGGCATTTGTAGCTGCCATTTGACATGTCTTTTTTCTAACCTCTATTTACATTTTTTTCATCCAACCACATATTGGTCCAAATTCCTACCTGTGAGAGTAACAGCAGTACCAATTTGACCAGTTTCATACAATGCTAACCATCTCCCTCATACAGTAACTAAATCATTTTTGGCAGCTGTTACTGTTTTAGTCCCATACCCTGCAAAGATGTATACATCTGCTTAACTTTATCCCTGTAAGCAGTCCCAGTGACATTAGCAAGAACCCTCACGTTTGTTAATTTAAACTTTGTAGAAACAGGTCATTGCCTAGAATTCTCACAAGCAATTAAATTCCAAGTCTGAAATAAATATGATTATCATTTCTTCACTTTGTGTTTTCAGGTTCCCCTTTTTCATGACTCAAGGCCTTCTCAAGTGGCCCTAGGTTCAAATATGTGTCTCCAAGACCAGAAAACCTTTCAAGGGCTCTTTTAGATGTCTGCCTGAGTGAAAGCCATCAAAAGGAACAGCATGGTTCTTTGAAAAGAAAACACTTGAATATCAGTTATGGCCATTTGCCTCAACAGTTGTATAATCACACTGAATAGTAATCTACCTAGGCTATTTAAACGAAATGAACCAGAGGTTAAGCATCTCACGGGCCGGTCTAGCATGTTGCATATCTATTTTTTGCTAATCTTGGTCTAATTCAACAGTAAAATTTTATTTAATGGCCACATCCATGTTGCCAGCACCTACCCAATAAAAACAGTAATAAATCAACATCATCAGTGCAATGGATTCTGGAGAGAGCAAACACTGTAGTACAAGGAGTGCTCGAGATGTTAGTTAAGACTGTCTGGTCTTCCTGACTGGAGATGATGTGGTTTCTACTTGTAACTCGTTTCCTTGGCCATTTATTCTACTGTCCGTTGTAGCTGCTACGACTAATAGCATATAAGCTAAAAAATGACCCCCGCCTTAATGCGGTCTCCAGGACTCATTCACAACATGCAAAGGATTTTCCCTTGTGTGATGCCAAGGTGACGGGGCATAATTCTCAATTTCTCTGATACAGCAAAAATAGAATTGACATAGCTGAAATACAAAAATACCCAGTATCCCTTAACAGCCCTCTGTGTGTTACAGTCCCAGGCCATTGCACCCCCATGGACATGCCCTTCGACTCTCATCAGCTGACATTTTCAAACACATTCAACTTACTTCTACAGCATAAAGTTTATGCAATCTAAAGTTCACACACATAGTCAGTGAATTTCTGGTATAACGAACAATTCTGTAGTGAGTTTATCTGTGTAGTGCTACAGTACCCAACAAATAAACCACCATAATCTTCAACGAGATTCAGCAAAGTTTCCATTATTTTTATATTTTCAGCTTTCTTAAAAATTTCAAGCAATTCAGACTGAGACCTTCTGACTCAACTGATATAAAGTTGGCCTTTATCTCCTTTTTTTTTTTTTAACGACTTCTGTAGGGTTATTAGCCTAAAATCCTAAAGAAACAAAGCCTATGCAATCCTGCATATGGTGGGGATAAATAAGACAGGCATAAGGCACAGAACTCTGTGGTACCTTACAGAGTTCAGGAGGCCTGCTGCTTATCAAACATGGCTTCATATCAAGTTCTCCGAGATTACAGACAGTTTGAGTATAGCATAATGCTCTGCCATTAGCCGATCTACATGCCAGCATAACAGAAGTGGAAGGCAAGCTGCTGTTCATTACACTCTTTGTTATCAGAGGCATCATAAATTTATCAGCGGATAGAAGATTTAAAACTGACCGAACTCTGTGTTTTTAAATTCCACTCTGAATAGATAGACTAGGGAAAAATTCTTATTTTTAGACATAAAGACAGAGAAAGGGAAACAAACAAAATAAAAAGAAGTGGAGCCCTGGAAAAATCTCTGGAAGCGAGGTGATAGTTTAAATCCCTTTGAGGCTGGACTAGACAGGTGAGGAAATTTTGGTGGAATGGTTTTGTGAATGTCTGACTTTCACGTGAACTTGAGGAGGAAACGTTCTAAACCCGGGACCTAAATCCTGGCTAATCTTTACGGCCCGGTGGCAGAATGCAAAATAGCAGGGCTGTGCTGTGGAGCTGCAAGCCAGCGTCCCTGCAGTACTAGATACCCCAAACTCACGTGGTAAATGAACTTGAGATTGCGGAGCGTGGAGGCAAGTTATGCCACAGCAGCTCAGGTTTAAATTGTCTGTGTGGAAACATTGATTAGCAGTTTTGGAGAGCATTCTGCTTCTTCCTTCACTTCTTATTTTAAAAATCTTAGGACTGCACAAGAACGTCAAGTCTCTGGTGTTTAAGGACCATGTGACTCCTCTGTACTTTGAACTCAGATAAACTTCTTACTGAATGAAGTCATGTGTAAAATGCTTTCCAACAGAGATTATTTTGAACCAAGCCGTACTAAGAAATGCAACAGAATTTCAACACTCGTATTTCAGCAGCAAAAAAAAGAACCATTCTTGTACTGTGTGCGGCGCTTTGGGGGGAAGCACCAGATCCCCTCACATAACAGAACTACACTGGTACGAGATTATGGAAGTAGATCATGTTTTAGTTAGGGGAATAAAAAAAATCATCATACTTCCATATAATCACACGTCAGAAAAAATAGCTTTTGCCCAATCGATGCATGCAACTTTGCTTCCAAAAGGCATCTTCATAAATCTTGGTGACCCAAGTTTTAATCAGTAAAACCAGTATTAGGTCCAAACTGGCCACGTTGGGATGGATCAGAATTGTTTTTCAGGCCGAAGAGATATGAGGCTTTAGCTAATATTTGGTTAAAAAAATGCACAGCCCTGATCGTTACGCTTTTTTTTCCCTAGGAGCAGAACATATGGCTTATATCCTGGCTAACTTCCAACCTGAGCAATTACGTACTGACCACATAAGTTTCCCCTGCGGTTTTAACGGGATAAAGCATTCCTCTCCAGTTCCTCCTGTGAACATTTATACCTTGTTGTGGAGCACTATTAAACACCTACTGCCCTCTGTCCCAAAGATGCCTGCATTTAAGTAATAAGCAAAACAATTTCTTAAAATTATAATTGTATCCCTGTCTCCTCCAAATATAGTTGGGAGGGACAGGGATATAATTATAATTCAAAATATAATTGGGGGTGCGTGGATCTGTTTCATCCCTTAACAGAATGAGCTATACACAGCACCACAGCCCAGCACATATCTTGAAGATCTCAAAACACTTTGCAATTGATTAGCGCCAATAGGAGGTACTGGAGAAAAGCATTAAGAGAGACATCTTACAATGACCTACCGAACCAAACTAGGTACCAAATCAGGTAAAATTCTTCCTCCCACCCAATCAGGATTGCAAACACTGAAATCAAGATGAAAATTACCAAAAGGAAGAAGTCATTTCAAGTACCTTCATTTTCTATTTCCCAGCCTGAAACCATCTGAGTTCCAAATTTCTAACTTATATAAACTATTAATGTCAGCTAAAGTCTGCAACATTTACTACCTCTGCAGATGCATCAGGATCACTGTGACAAATTAGGCACCCTGAAAGTCAGAAGGCACTTCAACAATTTCCCCTGTATAAGATCGAAGTGACACTAAACAGCAGAAATACCAGGAAGAGAGCCATTTAGACCAGTCTATATTTTATCCACTTGGTCAGATTTATAAACTACTTTGAAGATGACAAATGCTGCCAAGCTGTTCGGTATTACTAAATAAAATTGCGCATGGGAACGGATTTTTTTCTGCAAGAGAGCTGAATGACGAGTGCTCCTATTAGCTGCTTAATCCACAGGCATTATACACACACACACACATTCATATGTACGTGCATATATACATCAGTATACAAGATCTCGTGTAACACATTTGCATCTTTTTTTCTACTTTTGAAAAAATCATGCAAAAAAAGGGAAGAAAAAACCAACTTTCTGTTTTCTCATAAAGCAGGAATGGGTCCATTCTGAGAACATGGTGAGTGGTCAGCTTTCTTCCGTTTTGCTCGACTTGCACTTTTTGCAAACATCCTTCCTCTTTGCAGCCCCAAAATGATCAGTTACGGGACTGACATACGTGGCAAATGAGAAGCCTCTGCCATTTACGTTCACGGGTTCCTTGGGATTCTGCTCCCTGACCCTCTCTGCTCATCAGAGCTGGTAGAGGATCTAGCCAGATGGGAAGGCTGGGACCCGCAGAGGCAGAGCCACCAACCCTTGTCACTGTGTGCCCCAGCAGGCTCACAGGGACAGTGCTGGCACAGGAGCCAAAGGCTGGTGCAGTGCGCACAGAAACACGCTCTGGCTATGGGGAACACGTTCCAATCAATCCATCAAACTGGGTACTTTGGGATTTGACTCCCATCCTGCAAGGATGCAACACAATTAATCGAGAAGACTGAATATTTGTGGGTTTTGATCAGGCCAAACCACCAAACAAACAAAAAAAGGCAAGTTTTAGGGGGAGATACAAAATTTTAAGTCTCTGGTGGCATCCCTTTAAACACACTTAAAGAGTTCAAGCCCTTGCCTACACTAACAAGCATAAAATGGGATCTACCTCTGGTGTGCAACATTGCCATCATGTGGCCATTCCAGCTCTGCACAAATACCAGCAGCGACGGCAGGAATCGTAACCTTGCCCCGTATTTGCAGCTTTTTAAATTGTCTTTAATAGTATCGGCAACCTACAGGGGAACGCGCGTGGTGGTGATAACTCTCTCATACTGTCCCTCTACAAAGAAAAACCCTCCCTTCTTCAGACCTGCTGGATTTTATGTTAGGTAGCAAATGCATTTTTTCGTTTCTGAGACACGCCGCTGCCACGATTACATTGCAGTGCATAGTACAGAGTATAACTGAACATCCAAAATGTACAGAAACATCCAAAACGTACGGAAACATCAAAAATGACAAATGGAGCATTCTTGATGTCAGGAAGGCAATCTTTAGAAGTAATCTGAATGAGAACAGCACAATGGCCTTGATCAGGAAAGAGCTCCAACACAGGAAAATACATGGAAGTTGGCACAGAGTCAGGAGTGGAAAACAATGCAAATTAATCAAATTAGTAATTTAAGAAGAAAACGAATTACTGACAGTCAGAGGACAAAACTACATGGAATGCAGAAGCAAGCTGTAATAAAACATGCAGATGGAAAAGTTGTTCATAGTCAGAAAAGTAGTAGCAGAATTAAACTGGATCCAGGGATGATGAGTGGCTCAATTGGAGCAGCAGTGAAGAAAAATAATTATCATCTGCCTCAGGGCTTGAGCCAAAAGCTCTTAATCTACACAAAACTTGGGTTTGCACTCATCTGGAACCCTGCCCAGGCAAAGCAGGCATGCTTTAGCTTACGAAACAGCCCGCTGCCTGCTTGAATTACAGCCTCAGTGAGGGACATACAGAAACTTCTTAAAGAAGGGACATACAGAAACTTCTTAAAGAAGGGACAAACTTGCTGCCTGCGTGGGAGAGAAGTACAACAGGAGCTTTCTGCCCAGCTGGCCCAACAGACATACACACAGAAATAACAATCACCTGGAAACAAATTGAGTAACATAGTCATTAAAACAACATCCACCTTTCAGCTATAGAAACTTTGTATCAAAACAGCACTAAAGAAACAAAGGAAACTTAATCACTTAAGATAGGAAACAAATATTGACAGGCAAAGAACAGAAGCTTAACTACCGCAGGTGGCTGGCTTTAAAAACAAAATCCTGTTTGTATTCTGGTCTCCTAGGGCATGGCACCTGTAAACACCTAAAGGAGCCTGCCTGCCGCCACCATTACAACTGGAGCAAAGTTACGGCTCCTGGGGAAGATCCGTCTACAGCTGAACTGAGAACTGGGGAGGCAACAGAAAAGAAAGCTTGCAGTATCGCTAAAGTGGAAACTCTGACCCAATCCTAAAAAGCCAATGAAGGAAATCAGATAAATATTCACTATTACCCTGAACTGGAGCTGCTAAGATGGTAATTATATCTTTTTTTGTTGGTGGCGTTTACTTGTTAGTTTTGACAGATTGCAAATGCTTATCTGCTAATCAATTCCTGAAAAGCATGGCTGTTTTTATTACGCATTTTTTTCTGTCTAGGCTAAGAGGGCAGAAGCCAGAAAAATAATTTTTACTCATGTTTTTAGCAGAAAGGCTAGTTTGTGATAACTGAAAATGCTCCCTGGGCTGCAAGACCACATTGTTCTCTGTGTCATCGACCAAGTTTCTATACGCTGCTACAAGTTTCAGTACATTTGTGAAGATACTATGCCCTATTCTTTTTGCAGTTTAAGTAAAAAAAAAAAAAAATTGAAGGGTTGAATTAAAATATTACTTTCTTTTTTCACTCAGGACTGTCAGCTATATAGCACATAATCAGTGAGATTTTTCAACAGAACATGAATCCGGGAGAGAAAAAGATTTTCCAAGAGTATCTGACGAATCAGGGGACGGTGGTAAAGCCTTATTTCTGGCAGAGACAGAACCACATCTGCGCTAACTGTCCCTACCACATACGAACCAGTGAAGAAGCAAGAGTACCTCACGCAGAATTTCACAGGCTCTTTGACTTCCCATACAGATCAACAGCAACTCTCAAAAACGACCACCTTCTCTTCTATGAACTGAGGAGTTTCTCAGGCACAGTAGTCCAAAAAGGCCGTGCCACAAACTGTACTGACCAAGACAACCATCCAGAATCTATGCTGTTTGAGGTGGGCGGTTATCTGGATGCAGTTACAGATGCCTACGAAAACATCAGATGCATTATCCTCTATTCTAATTACTCTCCTTGTAATGAGGCTTACCACTGCTGCGTTAGTAAAATCTACAATTTCTTGCTGAGGTATCCAGAAATCACGCTCTGCATCTATTTCTCTCAGCTTTATCACACTGAGGCCGGTTTCCCCACGGCCAGGTGGAACCGTGAGGCTTTGCGGAGCCTCTCCAGCCTGTGGCCTCGGGTGACTCTGCAGAGACTGCCTGGGGGGGCCCGGCGTTACCTCCTCTGCAATTTTGTGTATGGCATCCCGGGGTCAACCCTTTATCACCCAACTCCACTGCCAAAAACCTTAGCAGATCGACAAAATCCACATCAAATTAACAACTTAACAGGAATGAAGCCCTATTTTAGGAAAGCCTTTCCACAAGCAATGCAGGGAAAGCCTGCTGTGCAGCAGAAGTTAAAGGCCTTTTATTCTCCTAGCCCGGCCTCCCAACAGCCTTCCCAAGCGATGAAAGGCAGCCTGCTACCTCCAATGTCTCAAAGCCACTCGGTGCTTTTCCCAGGCATGTTTCTGCCCTTTCAGAGGGAACATCTATACCCCAGACCTAAAAATATCGTAAGGCACTTAAAAATGCCAAAGGAATAATTCAATGAAACTCATAATTTTGAAATGTTTCCAAGCAGCAGACACCTACTCTGATGATGATACAAATTGAACCGCTTTCAGACTGTAAAACTGACATCACAGATGGCAAAAAAATGCCCACCAATAAAGTCACCTCCTACAAAGGCAAACCCACAGAATAACTGTGGGCATCAGATAACTGATTATGAAGATAACATGCTTTTATTTTAGTCCTATGCCTTTGAAACATAAACCCATAGCAGTAAAACCAAAACCTCAGTATCTTCTGATTACCTCTTGAGGTTTATTTATTTGTTGCCCTTAAATCAATTTCTACCAGAAAAATGTAAACAATCCACAAGCTACAACCACAACTACAGCCGGATTACAGCTTCCCAGCTGAGGAAACCTTGGTGGAACACATGGCGTATCCTAAATTCCTCCTCTATCAAAAAGGTGGTTCTGCAGATAAGGCTGATATATGAATAAAGTTTTCTCACTAGCTTTTTCCTTAATAATAGGTTTTATATGCATATATATATGTGTGTGTGTACATACATTTTTTTTCTAGGGCTACTGCCTTCCATTAAGAGGAACCTCACAAAACTGTAATTTTCTAGTTGGTAAGAAATATCTAATAGGATAATATATATAACACAGATCTACACAGTCCAAGTGAAAAAGAAAAAAAATGTTCCTATCATTAGAGCAGTGTTTTCACTTTGTAATTCAATATAGTTGTTATTATACTAAAGGTCTTAAAGAATAGGGCAACTGAAGTCAAGAACATGTCTTTCCCCAGCAAACAGGGATTCCTTCCCAGGTAACGTCAATTGTGAATAAACACACTGGCTAATTTTGTAGAAGTCAGTGCTTCTGCTCTTTTTTTACTCTTTTTGTGGTCACAGCTATTATGTATCTGAGTTAAAAAAAAAAAAGAGGCTGTTTCCCAGTGTGGCCCTAAGCACCCTTCACTTCAGCAGAGGTGATCCCACTTGGAAGCACAATTGGTTTTATGACTCACTTAGAATCATAGAACTGCCTGGGTTGGAAGGGACCTTTCAGATCGTCGAGTCCAACCATCAACCGAACTCTGACAAAACCCTAACACTAACTAACCTAACACTGACAAAAACCATCACTAAACACTGTCCCTAACTACCATGTCCACCCGCCTTTTAAATACCTCCAGGGATGGCAATTCAACCACTTCCCTGGGCAGCCTGTTCCAATGTTTGATCACCCTTTCGGTGTAGAAATTTTTCCTAATATCCATCCTAAACCTCCCCTGGTGCAACTTGAGGCCGTTTCCTCTTGTCCCATCGCCTGTTCCCTGGGAGAAGAGATCGACCCCCCCTGGCTACCCCCTCCTTTCAGGCAGTTGCAGAGAGCGAGAAGGTCTCCCCTCAGCCTCCTTTTCTCCAGGCTGAACACCCCCAGCTCCCTCAGCCGCTCCTCACAAGACTAATATGACTCTTACGACTAATAGAGGCAGAAATATGTTAGAATCCACCAGATCCCTCACTTTTACAGCGCCTAGGCGCTTTTTTAGAAAAGCGTTCTTGAATTAAATCATATTTATTCTGCGCTTTCTGATAAAATGTTAACTGACACAATCACAAGAAGCCGCCACTGCTGTAGGATCGGGGGTTTGGTTTGCCAGGAAGCATTAAGCCAATGCTACTTTTTAAATCTTGAGGTAACAGTGTGGTGTTTGAGCTTGGGCTTCCAAGTTCAGAGCCAAACCCCGCACATCCATCAAGGGCCACCTCTTCCATTGCCACTACTGCAACCCTGGTTTTGTGCCCCCAACAGGCCTGCGAGAGGGCGGCGGGGTCCTGCCTCGCCCGTACCCGTCCGAAAATGTGACCCAACGGGATTCCGCGCGGCATCTCGTCGCTGTGTCCGCGTCCGCAGGCAGAGCGGGCTGCTCGGGCCTGCCAGGGGCCCGCACACGCCGCCGAGCCTCGACGGAGAACCGGCCGCTGGCTGCGCACGCGGCGGCTCAGGCGCTAACGCCCGCACCCGTAACCACGGCGACGGGACGCGTCACGCGGGCAACGACGCGCCTCGCCGCCGGCCAATGGCAGCTCGCCTCCCGCCCGCGCCCCGCC
>VYZM01004398.1:209237-266980 GCA_013398915.1 Dromas ardeola | reverse complement strand
TAAAGCACCCCCAAAAAAAAAAAAAAAAAAAAAAGAGAGGAGTGAGGGGACTGGAGGGTGGACACAGCTCAGATTTGGTCACCCGAAAGCCACAATTTGGTTGCTAAGTGCCTAGTCTACTACTGCACTCTCTCCTGGGACAAGGCCAGGGCTGCCGACCAGCTGCACGTCCAGCCATGGCTCGGGCGGCACCACCGCCGACCTGCCCCGCGGCAAGTGCCGCAGGCTGCCCGCGCCAGCGGAGACGGCTCCCCGGCCAGCGGCCGGCCGATGCCCCGCAGCTCAGATCTGACTCGGGCGACTGGTTCCCACAACCCGACCGGTTCCCACATCCCAGTTCCCTCTCCCTGCCCTCACCCAGCCAGGCGAGCCCTGACATCCCGCTTACCGCCCACAGGAGGCCGAGGCAGCCCCCTCCAGCCCCCGCGTCCTCAAGGTGCACTACGAGTACACGGTCGCCCTGCAAGTGGAGCCGGGCCTCTCCTGCGCCGGGCTCCTGGGGCTGGTGTGCAAGAAACTGGAGCTGCAGCCAGAGCACACGCAGTTGAGGTGAGGCACGGCCTGCGCCGGGGGCGAGAGCCATGTTTTCGGGGCTCCCGCCCTCACCCCGCGTCCCCTGCGCACACAGGTACATGCCGGCGGACAGCCAAGCGCTGGTGACCCTCACCGCCGAGAACATGGAGGCGGCCTGGAGCCAGAGCAGGGACAACTATCTGACGGTCTGGTGTGACACCACGGAGGTCAGTGATAGCGGCGGCCGCCTCTGCTGCCCGCTCCGGGCAAGGAACATAACCTTGGCTTTCCTTGCCGTGAGTGCGGGCTTACGGCTTCCAAAGCAAGGCAAAGAGGAGAAGCAGAGCTTTGGGCTTCTCCTTTTCCTCTGTCCCAGGGCACAAGAGAGCAGCTCTGCTTACCGGCCCTTTTCCTGCCCTAGGGAGAGGGGATTTTGCTGGAGAGCCAGCCGGAGGAGCCACCGCAGCAGGCGACGCCGCAGGAGACGGGACCGACCCAAGTTGTAGCGCAGTACAATTACGAAGCCACCCAACCTGAAGACCTGGAGTTTCAGGCAGGAGATGTGATACTTGTTTTATCCAAAGGTAATTGTGCTCCTTCTGCCAGAGGGGAAGGGAGGGATAGTGTGGGTTCCCAACGTCTGCCAGGCAGGACAAAAACTCTCAGGTATTTCGTCAGACACTGGACACATCTTCAGTGGAGCCTACAAGCTTCACTAGGGACTCGGATCTCTTTTCCCAAATCCTCCGAAGCCAACCAGTTCATGCTGGGGACCTGCAGAGCAACGGCCCGGCTCCGGCAGCCTTCACCGAGAGCAAACTTCTCCCCCTGCAAGTTGCCGTTTGCCCCCTTTAGGCGGAAAACAGGCTGCTGAGATTTCTGCCGCGGGGCAGCCCCGAGAACGCCCGCGCCGAAGGCGCTTTACCAGGCAGGTCAGGAAAGAAGCTTGGGGAGACCGCACGAGCGCGAGGTGGCAGGTGGAAGCCAGGGGAAAGCACAACGTGAGAACACACGAGAGCTGCTTTCCTTCGCATCGCTAAGAGCTGTGCCACCAGGCCTCCAGTTTCCAGACTCACAGGGCAAATTTGCTCCATCCCCAGGAAGGGGAAAAAAAATATCCAAGCCACTGAGGCGTTTGCAGCCCTGGCTCTGCACGCTCCTGATGAAGGACTGGGTTTTCAACTTACCGGCCAGTTCTCTGGAGCCACACGACAAGCAGGACCTAGTGTCTTGCAAATTGCTTTCTTCTTCCGTCGCAGCTGCCCTGTGCTCTTCCCGCGGGCTTCCCACCCCGTCGCAGCGTTACACACGCTTCCTCCAACATATTTTCATCACACCCCTGTTCTGCAACCCCCTTTCAGGGGCAACACTTTCAGGATGGGAAGAGTTTCCCCTCGGGCCGTGTTTAACTTTACCGATCACCGTTAATTTTTTCAAAGGAGATGCCTCATTCTGGCCACCGCACCATGCCGTACGTTAGCAAGGAGGGCACTTACTCACATCCCAGAATGCTATTTCTCCCACCCCTCTCTCCTGGCCCCTTTTCTTTCTAAGGGTACAATCTTCCATCAGCCTCCTCAAATATTAGTCTTTAGTGTTCCTATGAGAATTGAGGCTTAAATACAGACTAAGTCTCAGCACCATCCAGTCCGTGCCTTTGGTTCGGATCCCTTCCGGCCTGTGCAGAAGGCAGAGCAGGGGGACAGCGTTATGGTGCCCCAGCAAAAGCTGCAGACGAGCCCACATCAGGTGAAGAATTAGGTACAGACCCTCACAGGGCATCCGTTCCCCTCCTCAGCTGAGCCTCTGACTGAAACTAAGACAACAGAAATTGGTTTAACAGAAAAAAAAAAAAAGAGAGATACTTTTTGAGATGAACACGAACCGGCAGGAGACACCAGCCCTTCGTTGGCATCGTGAAGAGGACAGTGCAAGGTCTCACATCACTTCCTGCTCTCCGCGCTCACTTTGTTTCCACCGGCTCACGTTCAAGGCACTTCCCGAGCCCCTTGGTCTCTGATCTGCTTCTGCCGCCGTGGCTGGGCAGCGGATCCCGTCTTACCTCACGGCTGGACTCTCCGCCCCAGTCCCCTCAGCCCCTCTCCCCCACATCCCTCTCCCCAGCAGGCGACTGAGCAGCCAAAAACCTTACAGCGGTCGTCTCGGGCCCGTCCCTAGCACATGGAGATTATTATGCTCCTGTTCGTCCCTAGGGCGACAACAATGGTGTCCGTTTTCTCTTCCAGTGAATGAAGACTGGTTAGAGGGCCAGTGCAATGGGAAGACTGGCATCTTCCCCTCCGCCTTCGTTCACAACTCTAACACTAAAGACCTGGAGATGTGATTTCAGAAGAGCTTGAAGACGTGGAAAGAAATTAAGAACCCAACTGTTGCAATTAAGAAGTTTCCATATTAATCACTGCATTTGAAAATGGACTTAAAATATTATTGCTACTTGTATTAAAAGCTTTATTTTTTATTTTACCTTTTGCATTGTTCTTTAAAACAGGTACTGATTAAAAAGTTGCTAATTGTCTTCCTGTTAGGAATACATTCCGCCCTAAAAACTGCGCTTGCCAAGAGACTTGCCAGCAACAGCTCCCTCCCGCCTACCCCAGCCTTAGCCAAGCTTTTATACAGACAGGGCAGCAGCGGGGCAAACCCAGGGGGGGCGGCTTTCCTGCGCTTGCAGCCCCACCAACAGATCCAGGAGGAGGAACTGGCCTCCAGGAAGCTGCAGACCAGGAAAGGCTGAACTCCCGACAGCATTTGCTTCCTTAAAGCATTACTGCCAGCCCCCAGAGCTGAAACAAGAGACGCCGTGCAGCCTTGCCCTGCCCCAACTGACAGTTCACTTCAAAACCCCAGGGACTTTAATCACCCACCACTAAAAATATCCACATTTTTTCACCTCTGGGAGCCAGGAGAGACAGTAGCCCAGAAAGGCACTGCCGGCAATCTCACAGGTCGCCCAGCAGCAAAGCTGTCCCCTCCATAAAAGCCTTCACAACTCCGATGGCCTCCTCCCTACCCGAGAGCTTTGCTCCCCTCTGCCCCTGGCAGCGCTTTCACACTGTTTCACCCTCCCTGGCCGCTGACAGCTGCTCTTTGAAATTGCCTACACAGCCCACCCTCAAAACGTCCACGCTGTAGGCAGACAGAGCCAGCCACCTACAGCCTTGGGAGTGCTTCGCTTCAAAGAGGCCAAGGGCTACAGTTTCCCCGCTTTGGATCCTATCACCCAAGTTCCGGAGAACCTCGCTCTCCCAATAACCTCCATCCCTTATTTATTTTTAAAGGAACCTATTCTAAAGAGCTGTTTGGATACAATAAACACCTGCCATTAAAAAAAAAAAAACAGAGCACCTCCATAGTTTCGACACGTTTGGAATGTGTGTAGAACCTGTCTGCAAACAGCCAACATCCTGATTTACAGGCAGGTCGAGGGCAGAAGGATCCGTCTCCTCCAGCTCCCGCTGCCTCGGCTCTACCAGGCTCAAGTACTCCAGCCCGCAGCCGAGGGAGAGCTTTGCAAGCTACTCCCGTCCCAGATTTTTGGTTCAATACGTAAAACGCATCGCGCACTGGCAGCGCAAAACCACAAGCCAATTACCCTGCACTGAGCCCAAGCCAGAATCTCCGCGATGTGTTTAGTTCTCTTTCAAATAGAAAAAAAAAAGTTATTTTAAACCTTCTGATTTATCCAGAAAAATAATGCATTTTTGAAAGCCTGCCGCTGAGTTACACAGGAAATAAACACGACACACAGACCTGGATGGAGAGAACATGGTTTAATTAAAGGCAAAGCTGATTTCAGCAGCTGCAGTTCTTGCACAGACAGACAAAAAACACAAAAAAAGCTTACGACACAAACCAGTTTCTGTTGGGGGCCCCTTCCCTCGCCCCCCCAGGCGTCAGAGGGTAGAAGGGCAGTCCCAGCCGAGCGTCGGACGCATTCCCGAGGCCAGATGCTCATGCACAAGTGGAATGGTGCGGCTGGGACCCTGGAACTGCCGGGAGCGAGATGGCGAACCTGGTTAGCTCGTCCGGGGGGGGCGAGAGCCAGTGAGAGTTGACAGAGCGGAATGTGGCAGCTGCCCGGGCACACAGCTCCGTACACGAACTGGGAGGGCCGGAGAGCAGTGCAGAGGGGTTTGGTTCGTATCACCACCGGGCTGGAACTTCACTGTTCGGACTTTTTGAAGGAAACACAGCTTCAAAATGCAACACAAAGTCGATGTCGCTAGGGTGGAGGTCCCGGGGGGGCTGCTCACGCCCCCGGGGGTGGGCATCGTGTCTCCTCCCTCTTCCCTTTTTGTACTCTCCGGGGCTGCCCAGGCTCCAGTGTCGCTTCGGCTCCTGCGTGTGCTTTGCTCTGCAGCCGGCTTCCAGCCCAGAGAACCTGAATGGCCACACAAACCCCTACTGCTGAACACAGCAAATGGACATCGAGACCGTTTCCGTAACTCCCCTGGGAAACCTAACCAAAATGCCGTCCTTTTCTGTAACCAAGTTTCCAGTCTTCCTTCCCCCTAATAAATAGCAAATAAAACATTTTCCTTCTCCCTTCTGCACCTTTTCATCTATGAACAGTACTATGCTTTCTTCCGCGTGCGGGTTACACACGTGTGTCCGTGGCTGCCTTGAATTTCATTCTGGAACGGAAAGTTTGGGGCTGCAGCTGGGGGCGGGGGGCGCGGGGGGACGGGTTTCTGCAGAGCTGATGCGTGCCTGCGGGGGTGCGTACGCTCCGCACCGTCCAGGCTGACTGTAGGTTTTACCCAGCCCTGCTGGACCCCTGATTATTTTCTGTGAGATGTTGCACGTTGGTAATGAAAACTACTAGCGTCCAGCGAAGATGGGAGGATGGAGAGAGAAAGAAAAAAAAAAAAACCAACCAAAAACCATTGAAAGCTTTCTACCTACCTATTAAAATGAGTCAGGCTGTGAATGCACAGACTAGCCTGCCCTTTGCGGGGCTAGCCACTATGCTACAGTAAAACGTACAGGAATCAAACATTAATTTAAAACCCCATAGCAGTTAACTTGCTCGTCCAGCAGAGTGCTGCGATGCCCCGCGTCACCGATTATAGCTCAAACACCTACTGAAAGGAGGGCATTTCATGCTGGAGTCTCTAACCCTCCCAGGGGCTGGACAAAGCCTTTGGGTGAACGGTGAAGTGGTGTCGAGTGCCAGACTCTCCTTCATGAAACTCCTTCGCTAGCCCAGGAGATAGAGCCCCACCTCGCCACCATCCACCTCCGACCGGAGCGGCAGCTGGGGCTTTCATTGCTACACACTGACTACGAAGCACGTCTGTGTACGGAAGAATTCAGTGTGATCTTACTACTGAGATAGTAATAAAGATGTTTAGGAGTAATTTCAACTACATTCTCAGTCAGCAAAGCAATCATTAATGGATTCCTATTTTATCTCCCCAAAGAGAGGAAAAGGATTGAGAAGTTCTCATTGGCTTCTCCCATCTGCCCTTCGTTCTCAGCTTTTACTTCCCATGTGGCTGGGGACATGCACGATGGAGAAGGTGAGAGGCGGTGATATCGGGTTACTGAGTGAGACAAACAGCAGTTCCTCTCTCCCTCCAAAGGGCCCGGGGATGGGAGAGTTCCTGATGTTGTTTTTCTTGCACTGCAGTCGTTTTGTGCACACTCAGTGGGTTGGTGGAGCACTTACGCCCTCCTGACAGCAAGGAACAGAAGAGAGGGCTGCCACCTGCACAGGACTGTGTGGGCCAGTCCTGCAAACCCAACATGCCATGGTTTATGGAGCCTTCGTTCGCAAGGGTTGCCACCTCTGTCTCAATGCGGCGGGTTCATGGCGCCTTGTCCGCGTTGCTGCTTCTGCTTCTGCTGCATTAACAGCTGCTCCAGGGCCGAGGGTCCAGGGTGCATCATGGAACTGGACCAGATGGACTGAAAACAAACAGCCGACACTAGCACCTCCTTGCCTTCGACAGCCCCCCCTTACAGACGAGACAGCGGAGACAGTTTTCTATATTCTCCCTCCTCTCTTTATCACTCATACCTGGCTTATCATGGAAGTTATTCAGACTTCAATGACGGCCTTCTAAACAGAGGCTCCCTGGAAGAAGCTTACCCTCCTCCAGAATCCTCATTACCATGAAAATTCATCCCGCAGTAACAATTACTGATTTTTGACTAGTCAAAGCAAATGTTGTAATTTCTTCCAGTTCTGCCAGCCTGGTCTCGTTCCGCAAAATATTCTAGAACAGCAAGAACTGGAAGACCGTGACATCTGCCAGCACTGGTCACACCTCCCACATTGCCTGCATAAGTGATCTGCAGGAAAAGCCTTCGGCTTCTGACACTGAACTCTGACGCCTGCAATGGGCTAACGCCCATCACCGTATCTTCCGGCCCCACAGACAAGCACCCGTTCCTGAGCACAGTTTCAGACAAACGTACCTTCAGGCTCTCCATAAGCACAGCCGAGGAGTCCTCCATAGCGGGGGGGCCTTGGGCTGCCCAGGTGCCACTGGGAGCGCTGGACTGGTGCCAGCTGCTCTCTGAAGATGACGTTGCTGGGAGATAGTCCAGACCAAACCCTCCCATTGCTAAAAGGGAAGACAGACAAGTTCAAAGGCACGTAGCAAAACCATTGCAAAACAAACGCCATCAGCTGGCTTGGCGCAAGCCTGCGACCCAGCACTTGCCTGGCTTGTCTGTTTTCCAGCGGTCTGCGACTCTCCTGTCTCTGTTGTCTGGAGTCCCAATGGGCCCGAAGTTGGAGAAGGGAACAGAATTGTGGTTATGGGTTGGAGGGGAGCTTGGCAAGCTGCTGGGGTTGGAGGAGTGAGGCGACTGGCTGGCTGGTGTCGAATGATCTGGTGATTACAAGGCAAGAGGAAAAAGGTCAACAGAAACAGCAGGAACCTCCGAATTTTCAATTTCTTAATGCTGCTGCAAATTCTGCCATCACCCAGTTTCCTCCAGTGCTCAAGGTCAGTTTTTATTCCCTCCGTTACAGGAGCGTAATGCAAATTCCTAAGTTCTGAGTGAAAATTGTTGTGCATATACAAGAACAGAATGACTGTGTTTAAGGCATACATGTGCTTACCAGAAAAACCAAACGCCAGGAAACCTCAAGAGGGCTGGCTAGCCAAAGAGAGTTCTCCCCATGTTTCTTGAAGAACTTTTCTCACACTAAAAAAAAACCCCGTATCTGTCTCCAAGCTTGACAAACCAATAAAAAAAATGACATTAGACCTTGAGGAGTTGGCAAGTTTACAACTCCAACTCTCAAGTCCGTGAGTGTTTTACACTTTTACGAGCCTTAAAGCAATTCAGACCAGAACCCGATACTGGGCAAAAGCAGAGCAAGCTTGGCAAAGCCTATCTGCAGCAGGAGAGCGCGATGCCTGAAGACACCACAGCATGGCAGGGTGGCAGGGGACTATGCGGTCTTGAACAAAGAACTGAAGGGAGAGAAAGCTGAAACGCTGTGAGCCATAAACCCTGCTAGGATAAAAGCACTTTGCAGCTCCTTCCATTTCACCCGCAACGGTTATTCCTGGTTGGTGGCAGAAGTCTCAGTGCAACCCAAAATCTCTTCCAGTGCAGATGGTATTTAAAATCCACTCATTTCTTAGATTCCACTAATTCCTCCCGTCACACTCTTCTGGATTTTTCGTGAGAATAAAATCGTGACATAATAGTTACATTTTATGACTTTAAGCTAATTACTAAGGAAAAAGCTGGTTTGCTTTGGAGGCTGCTTAACAGTAAAAAACAAAACAAAACAAACCCCACCCCAAGAACACTGTCATATTTTTCTCGACACTCTTCAGTCATACGGTTTCTTTCTCTTTCAAATATCTCGATTGTGAAATCCAATTCTTCCTGCTTTTCCCAAAGAAGCAATACTGAAAGTATACGGCTGTTTGAGTTGAAGCCCTACACCCAAATGCTTGTCAGGAACCTAAGTCAAAGAGATTTCAGGATTTAACACCTCCTACAACTTTTATCCTGCTCAACTACTGCAATTAAAATCCAGGTTCTTATGCTGTCTTAATTACAGAATCCCCTTCAACAGAAAGATTCAGACATATTGTCAAGCAGGTATTTTTTTTTTTTTAATTTCCGGTAACATTTAACTTGCAGTCAGTTCAGAATTAACTCAAATCCTCTTAAATCACTAGACACAAGAAAAATCACAGCGGGATTACCTGAGCTGGCTGGAAGGGATGGAGACCACGGAGTCCCTTCAAAGAGAGAATATAGTGAAGTCTCCTGATGGGCAACTGAAGGGGCGACTTCTGTCTTTGTGCTGGTATTCATGTTTTTCCCATATACCTCATTGAACATGCTGTTATTTGGATATCTTTCCTGCAAAAAAAAGAATTTAAGAGTTTAAGTGTTGGATTTATTTCAAGCACTGAGACTGTACAAAGGAAACAATGGCAGATCAAAATATTTTCCTAAGTCCTTTTTCACTCCCCAGCCCCCTCTCCTCTGACCATTTTATTTAACATGAAGTCCATCCGCTCTGAACCAGAACAGGTTTCTCCTGGCAGGACTGCAAAGCCTCCACAAAATCTTTCAATTCCTAGTACTCAAAAAAATTGTATCAAGACCATGCTCAGTTCTCTGGAAGAGCAGTGGTAACCCACTGCTCAGGAATAAACACCTACACACGGTAAAACTGTGAGATACACTTTTTCAGTCAACTCCACAATTCTACTAAGAGCAAGCGGCCCGTGAACTCAGCAAGATTCAACAGTACATCTGCAGAACTATGGCTAGGATGAATTCGGGAAGGCAACCGACAAAGCCAAAGATAATCCTGCCGATACAGACTGGAATTAAGCACCCATATGGATTTCTTTCAGGTTTTCCATTGGTCTGAACTAAGGGATATCCCCATATTTCTGCCACGTTACTTAGTTTAATGGCACGCTCAAACAGCCAAGAACTCTGGTCCTCGCTTACCTGATTAAGAGAAAAGCCACTGAGGGACAGGAAAGACGATGACTGAGACATCAATTCCGATGGTTTTTCCAGCAGGGACTTCTTCAGAAACCAAAAAGGGAAAAAGCAGTTAGTGTTCAGCCTAGTGAGCAGGAGGAAAGCACGCTATCAGAAACTGCCAAGTTTTTTTTGGTCACATTTAAAGCCTTCCTTGTATTTTAGCTCCAGTTTTTTACCTTGGAGGACAGGAGGAGCAAACTAACAAAGGCAGAAAACCAGTAGTTCCCTACTAACTGTAATAAATATCTAAAAAAATCAATTACGACAGCTGGGAGTCTCAGACGAACCCAACTGCCAGAACAGCTTTGCAAATCGTAAGCGTAATACTCTGTCTGATACATCTAGAGAGAAGATTCCTGCCAAAAACCCCCTCTGGTTGTGTACAATCTTGTACAAATGAGACAGGATCCTTCCCAGCGATCACAGGACTCCTTCAAACATGACTAGACTCTTGTATGTTGCTAATGACAGAATATTTTTTGGTTCCGAGAGCATCCCTGCTGTACAGACGTTCTTAGACAGTGAGAGCAGCCAAGCGCTGTGATTTTTTTAATTGTGTTAAACGGTCCAAGTTTCATTGAATGCTCTCCATCTTCATTAAAAATGACTGTAGAGAGGAAGAAAAAAAGCCTCCAGTGTTTATAACAGTGGTTCCAAAACTCCCCTGGGGGTCCATTGTTAAGATACTATGGACCAAAACTTTTTCCATCATCTACGCCACCCTCTCTCATACAGTTGTTATTTCCAGCATAGTATTTCTCAGCTTTCTCTTTGGTTCTTACTATGATTAAGAAGTGAAAAATAGTCTCTGAAACACGCCTATTTAGGGACGAAATAGTATCAGTTATCATCCATACAGAAACCAAAGAAAACTTATAAAGCTTGGCTGGTGGACAACAAACACCACCACCAAACTTAGGACCAGGATGACCAAGCCATAGAATTAGTGAAACCACAGTAAAACTGTGTGTGATCCAACATGAAAGCTGGAGTCTTGTTCCAAATACAAGCCCTCTTGCGCTCGTACCAGCTCAGCATGTCAGATGTTTTTAAATTTATTGTTCAAACAACAAAAACCTGAGCTAGCGTCCCCCTCTTTAACATGGTCTCAATATCTGGAATATCTTTGCTTTTATCCTGTAAACTTAAGACAAACAGCCTCATTTTTTGGCAAGCAGCTCCTAGCGTGTTAGCTTTTCAAAGTGACAACTCATTACTTTGAAAGCACGTTTTAAAAGGCAGACAAACTTCACACTCTGCATATCCACACAGCTTGCACAGAGAAGAATTTCCTTCCATTTGTCAGCAGACAGCAACTGCACGAGCTTCAAAGGAAGCTGCTGAAGAAGTAGCTATTAGCTTCTTAGCAAGGGTATCTAATGAGACAGAAATGGGTGTCTGTTTTGCTAGTGGCTCCTTGGGATGGCATGTAAAATTGAGGAACAGACTTCATCAGAGATTTCGAGTAGAGTCACAACTAACTCTTCTTTGTTACTGCTACTAATCTGAAATAGTAGTATTTAATGAACACGCTTGTAGCCATACTAGAAAGGCGTACTGCATTTTCAGAGGCAATTTACAAATTCAGCAGCTCAGACCCCCCCAGCCAGTGAACTGGGAAGGTTTTAATACATAACCGTAGAAAAAAATCTCTCAGTCTGTCAAAAATGACTGTATGTCTATAGGAGTTACTGATTATTTAGCCAGTTGCTTGCAATTTTCTTCCAAAGCCATCTTGTTCTTCTACAATCTCTTCTGCATTTAGTAGGGCAGTCTCCCCCTGCCTTGATGTAATTTTTATATGCGGATTATAATAAGCCCCACTTGTTCTGGTGACTTCCCACAACTGAACCTTCCACTGTGCTCCCTCTCACCCTTATTACTGACCCTGCGGCAACTGCAGCAGAGCGAATGCATTAAACGATGCATCACACTCTCTCTCCTGTGGACTGCACTTACAAAAACCCCCACTGTTTTTATTTCTGAACAAAATTGCTGGCCTGGGTTTGCCCCAAGAGCTATACTGAGTGTCTCCGGCTGGTCTGAGCTCTTGCACTAGGTCAAGGGAATTGGACAGGAGGGATGGGGGAGAGAAAGGAATTTCACATTTCTTATAAAATTTCACAGAAGAAAGAGATGCCAGTTAAGAGTGAGAAGCAGCAGTATTACGTCAAATACATACAAAGAGGCTTCGTCCAGGAAGAGAGGCGAGAGGCCCCAGTAGAGCTGGGTAAAGATCAGGAGGATTAGAGAAAATCAGCTCTTCCTCCTCCTCCAAGGCAGCCAGACTCTTTAACAGGTCCGGAGGAAGCAGAGGGGAGCTCTTGGGGTCCTAGTGACAGAAATGAGCACAGTGAGACAACAGAAGGCAGAAAGGGGAACAGCAAGAGACAGCGAGGAGCGGCTAAACCACAGCAGGAGGAGAGAAAACAGCAAGAGAAAGGCGGAAGATGGCATGCAGAAGTGCAAGGGGAGAAAGCGGTGCAGCAGAAGCGTGTCAAGGTACGCAGAGAGAAAATGCTGAGCAGAAAATAAAACTAGCATCGTGGCCTAACACGTACTGGGAGGAGCACTGCATCATCAAAATGATGGGCAGCTAGTTTTAATTAGCAGAGCATGTGCTTCCCATTGCAATTCATGCCAAATACTGAACCTGTTTTCACATTCACAGACAAGGGACACAAAAATCTTACAGTTATTCTTCTACAGCTGACCTGTGAGTAATTTAGGTTTCAAGTAGAACTGAGTTTGCGTCTTCTCCCCTCCTCTATTTGTGAGTTTAAATGCCACGAGACTTACTTCCACTGCTAACGGCTGCTACACCAAGGTACAGCTGACCAGACCACTGGACCAAAAAACCCTGCAAAGTGCTGGTCAAACTTGACATCTTGAAGTTTGTGAGGGATGTTTGAAACACAAGCATCACAGGCACAGCTTCTGTCCGTACTGCACTGTGCTTGCAACAAAGCAAGGTTTCCCTTTTAGGGACGAGAACAAAGCTTTGACCCCGTCTCCATCTGTAAACCACAACCTGGCACCAGGGTGGAGGCAGACTCCTGTACATTGTCTGGCTTTTCTCTCCGAAGGATAAGCCAAGTGATCTCAGCCGACCTCCTGAAAATCCTGAGTGCATTTACAGAGGCGTATCTGGCCAAAGGTTTAAAGAGGCCTCTGTTTAAGTTTCCTTATAAACATCACCAAAGCACTCACGGACAACTCCAGGGCTGTTAATAAATTACAAAGATTGCAGGTTTTATAAAGAGCAACATGAAGCACAACTGCATGAACAGAAGCAAAGTATTCCACTAGTGCAACCAAGAGGTAAGAAGGTCATTCAGCTCTCACTGCGTGGTGGGATTTGCAGAAAAAAATAAAATAAGATCCATCCAAGACAAAACTGCTCCTACGATCTTCAGTTTCTAGGCTCAATCTGACTACTGCCGCCTCAGCCGTTCAACACACTCAAGACAAATGCGTGTTAAGAGTTCACCTAAAGGGTGATAATTCAACTGCCATTATTTGGATGGCTTTTATGGTTTTTATCAGCTGCCACACAAGAGTTTTCCCCAAAACTATCAGCTGACATCTTTCTTGACCTGACAGACACAGTACAGAGGTCAACGTCACATCTACACTGAACAAGACTGACAACTACTTGAAACCAAGCCTTCACGAGCCAGATTCCACACACAGCCGAGGTGGAGAATTCATCACTGTTTGCTGGAATCCCATTTACTGATACCCTGCTCCCTACTAAATAAGCTCACATTGACCTGCTTGGGGCTACAGGGCATTCCCAAAATGGGAAAAACTCCCAGAGCTGTCAGGAATATCAGAGCCTCATTGATTTTCACCATGTACAGCATGGATCTTTACCTCAAAGGTCATCCTGGAGACAGCATCCTGCTCCGGGCGGAAGACTCCTTGCCGTTTTCCCCTGCGGTCCATGTTAGGCTGCTGTGCCATCACCCTATTGTCAGCCATGCCATAGGAAGAGTCCCAGTAATATTCTGGCACCTTGACTTCTGAGGGGTTTTGGTTATATGGCTCCATTGGGAAAGGCTTCATTTTTTTCTCCAAAGGTTGCTGTTGCATCACGGGTGGCTGTAATGACTGTTCAAATAATTTGAGAGGGTCCTGGGCCTGCAGGTAATAGGACTGCTTTACGGGCATGATCTTCCCCAGTGAGCCTTGGACTTGAGGCGGGTTCCAGAGCTGCTTTGACGAGTCTGTCTGCGGATACTGAGGCAGAGACACACAGTTTCACCAGCAGGTATGAACAATTGATATTAACCGAATGTCTAACGCCATTCAAATTATCAATCTGGCGCCTTGTTATAGACGTTTCCACATGATTTGCTATGTTATTCACCAAAATGCAGCGTCTTGAGAGGCATCTAATACTCCCTAGTTGAGCTTTATGCCAACAGCCACGTATAATCCTTACTCTAACCCAGTACCTTATAAACACCTTCACAAAGGTACTGAGCCAGCAGCATGCAGCCCAGAATACCAGGAGGGTCTCATCACCATCGAGTCCAGACATGACAGAAGGGAGATTCCTCCAGCACATGAGCATAAAACTAAGAGCTGCGAGGGAACTGATGCTGCAACCCAGTTAGCCAACAGGAAAGCGCGGGCGAAGGTCAGACTCAGTCCTCATTACTCACACAAGAAAACTAGAAAGGCCCAAGACAGAAATGCCTGATCAGAAATATCACCTCCACACCTTCTGTCTATAAACAGAAACACACAGAAAACAGACGACCACCTTCTCATTCCAGTAGATACCTTCCCCTCAGTACAGAACCGTACGTTCGTACTCACTAAGCTTCAGCTCTTTTTCAAATTTGCCCAGAAATGCACAGATCAAAACTCCACACTAAGGTCTTTAATGACAGTTTTGAAAAGGTAAACCAGGAACATAAGTCTTGAATGTTGCCATTTATTTTTAAGCGAAGCTTAGCGCATCACATTAGTCCGGTTTACCTGCTGGAATCCGGAGTGGTGTGGCGGGCTCTTCCCCAGGCCCTGAACAGCTTTTGTAGGGGACTGTTGCTGCTGTTGCTGGGCCAGAGCTTGGACCTGTAACTGGCCTGCGGACTGTGCTGTTGCCTGAGCTGGTAAAGATGAGAGGGGTTGCTGGGAAGGAGGTGGCGTTTGCTGAGGTCCCTGGGTCATTGGCCCTGGTCCGGAGGGCCGTTGCTGGCTGTAAGGAATGTGGGACTGTTTCCCACCTTGCACCTGGTTTCCTGCAGGCGAGTGAGCTGTGGGCTGGAGGAAGGTTCCTGGGACAGAAACACCACCTGGGAAGGTGTACCCCGTGCTCATGGAGAAAGCCACAGGAGGGGGGACAACGTAGGTTGGAGGTGGAAACCCTGGAAAAGATAAAAACGCACCTTTAAATGCAATTAGGCAGAGCAGATAGCTCCCTCCAGAAAACATTTAGTGGTCGGGTTCTTTTTTCTTCCCATTTCGCTCGTTTAGACCATGAGGACAGGAAACACCAAGTACAATTTGCGTATGTGCACTATAGTGTCCTTTCTCACCCCTGCAAGGGGATTCAGAGTTTGTTCTCAAGTGTTCTTGCAATATTCCAGGCACTGGTAACAGCCAGCTAGGGCAGAATCTGGGAGAGTCACGGGTCTCCCACCCCGGATCTCCTTCCCACCCCTGCCTTTTTCTTCATCATTCTGGGGCTTTTGACACTTTAACCCCAAAGTTTCCACCCCCTCAAACGCACACTTTTCAGGGACTAAACTTCTGAAGCAATGGACAGAAGCAATCGATAAGTCTACTGCCTCCTCCCAGAGGACCACCAGTCTCAGGGTCAGTAGAGATAGAGCCAGACGGTAAGCAAACAAACCCTCGTATCCATCAGATGAATTCCTTTCCTGTAGTTCGCGTTGAAAAGCCAGGTTTGGAAGGCAAGCTTTAATTCTGTGTCTCACAGGCCAGATTTTATGCGAACTTTGGGACAGAGAAGATGTCTTATATTGAGCAACCACACATAATAGCTGTAGGGAAGATACAGCTTCCAGCGATTTTGTGAGCAAACATGGACAGCGAGGTATGACAGGAACACGCCACAACAAAACGGGAACATGCGATGTGGCACAGCAGCAAGTAAGACGACACAAATTACAGCTTGAAACATGAGCACCACTACAAAAGAAACTGAGCTTTAAAGAAGAAGGCAGTGTGATTGATCTTTTGTAATGGAGTCCTGCGCAGAGTGAACGCTTCCTCCTGAGCTAGCAGAAGACCTTGTCATGTTTTGACTAACCACAGAAACAGCTTACTGTGAAGCTCCTTGATCTCGCACCCGCTAACCAAGAGGGAAGGTGGCAGATTTCATGACAGACCTTGATTCCAAAGCAAAAGGAATCTAACTTACCTTGTTTCAGTTCTGCTATGCCCCTTCTTTACTCCTTTGTAAGACTCTCAACACAAGAATGCACGTTCATTAAAACAGCTCCTGCCTTCAGAGGCTGTAACAACCGCTATTACAGGATTTTCTTTGCAGTCAACAGCAAATCACACTTCAAAAGAACGACGCAAATTACCTGGCCGGCTAGGAAGGGGAGGGAAGGCTCCTGGGTGATGAATGGGGATGAACTGAGAACTGCTGGCCTGACTTGGAGTCTGAGTTACAGGTGTTTTCCTGGCTTCAGACACTGGAGTCTTCCTCATCTCCGTCTGGGATTTCACCTAATGCAGAAGAAAGCAAGAAGAAATTAGGTAGCTTTCCCTGTAATTACCCACAGCATGTCTCAAGCCAAAAAATGAACTCCCAGATTGTCTGAGAGATTATTTTCTTTTCCCTAAGTAATTAGGGGAGGCTTGGAACACGGGAACCCAGTTCCCTCCTCACTGACCTCAGGCAGGTTACCCTGCCTGTTCTCAGGCCTCACAAAAGCACTCTAAGGATATCTACCCAGAAGACTGCAACAGGCTCCTTCTCTAGCGAGAGAGTGGGAAGCGGACGTAATAATATCCTCAGACCATACAAAGAACTTACCGTGCTGCTCACCTGCAGTGCCTTAAAACCAAAACAAAAAGTGCAGATGCCATGATGTTTCTCCTGGGGCACCGCTTCAACCTAACTCATGCTACTTACCTGCAGCACCTCAAAAACCAAACGCTACCACCTTCTTCCTAGGGAACTCTCTCAGCCTAATCCATACGGTGATGTATATGCACAAACTCCTGCATAATATGGAATTCTCTTGACCGAGAGCATACAAGGCAAATAGCAGAAGCGTGTAACCGCTTTCAGTTTACTGTGTAACTGCTGTATGTTCTGTTAAAAGAGCTGCACCAGTTAAAGGCAGAGAGAAGAATGTAATGGAATGTTTACCTGATTCTGAGTCTGCTGCGGTCTGGGTCTTCCTGGAGAGGAAGACAGAGGGGAAGACTACTTTCCCTTTCTGTTCAGCTCGGCAGAACTGCCTGGAATGCAAGATGGAGCAGGCAGGAAAAAGACAGCAAGCAAGGAACCCGGGCAATACAGAAAGGGCCCAGGAGCAGACCTGACGCCAAGCCTCAAAGGTGATTGAAAGAAAGGGGTTTTAATCAGGGACCAACTTAAAAGAATCCAAACCAAACAAACCCAAACTGTGTGGGGTTTATTTCAACATTTAGTGCTGCTAAGTTGAAAGGAGTTAGAGGGCAGGTCTTTTCTGCCAAAAATACAGCGGTAAAGGGGTAGATGCATTCAAACGCTTCCTTGAGTTCTTTTTCAAATAAATCTGAATTTCCCCATTTAGAAATTATGAGAGCGTAGTTTACTTTTTGCGTTTAATTAAAAAAGTAGATTCTAAGACTGGGAGGTTTGGATGTATTTTTGATCCCCCGCTAGAGAAGGTCAGGAGGGAACTCCACCTCAAGGTTCTGGCTGATGCTTAGCACCATCAGTGATGCAGCCCCTGCTCATGCCGCATCTGTTCACTGCCCACCTTCGCCCTCCATCACATTCTGTATATTCAGCTTACATCATGCCGTCCCTTTTTTCTCCACAATGAGCCAAACATTTTTATAACCCATACTGAGATCTATGCATTCTTGATAGCAATGTTGGAGAATTCAGAGACGCTCTTCCTGCCATGGGATTTCAAAACATGAGCTCTAGTCCATCATAAACTCAGAGCTGCTATAACACATTTCCAAAGGTGCTTCCAAAAGACCCCCTGCATGATTTATAGTTAACTTTTAAAAGCTAAATAACTAAAATTGATTAATCAAGACAGACAAATTTCAGTTGCCTCCCTGCTTCTGCTTGACCTCACTCAAAAGTGTCAATACTACTAAATATTTACTCCCCCAGTAGTCCTGAGGGTCCCTAGAGGGTCCCTGGTGCCTGAGAGAATCACCGTTTCATCACAATGACCTCTTGAGTGGAGGTTACACCTTGGGTAAGTCTGCGTTAAACCTTCCTCAGCACCTAACAATATTTTCCCTAAAGAAGAGAGACTCAACTTATGCCGCACTTTCATGACCCTGTCTGAGTGTGCAGGTTTGCCACTTCTCTGTGAAACAGGACTAATTACTTCTGTATAACATTCTTAACATTTTTGCTAAGTAGGAGCTGCAACATTTCTAGCATTTAGGCTTCCAAAGGCAATGAACTACGGAGGAGATAAAGCCTGAAGTTTCCAGGAAAGCCAAAGCAGAGCACTAACAGACCATCAATCTGTACAAAACCTACGCTGGTTTCTCAGTGAGGGGGAAGAAAACCCCCCATATTCTGGAGTAGGTTTGGATAAATAAGTCCACTGAACTGTGTAAAACAAAAGGCATTTCATTGGAAGAGTTGCCATAACAAGTGTAGTGATGGAACTAAAATGTCAGAATTAATTTCTATTCAACAAGAGATGAAGAGTGACCAAGCACATCAGAACAGATTCCACTACAGCTGGGTTTGAAATAAGTTCTTCCTGGGTTTGTCATCTCTTAAGACTAAGACAAGCAAATTTATGATACATCAGCTGGGTTAAAATTAAAATATCTTTCCTATCCAAAAAACTATACATACTTCTCAGAAGATCAGGTGGGTTCTTTCAGCCTCAAGTCCTTATTTTGCAAGACAGGGGCACGAACACTGAAACTGGGAGGTGTGCTTGGGCCTGCAACCGCATTCCAGGCGTGTTCAACAAATAACTAAGAAACCTGCCATTCTAACTCACCTATATTGGTTTTCAGATCCCAGAATCTTGTTCGGGGATCTCACAAACGACTGCCACATGGTTTCTGTAGACTACTCCCCTCGACCCTCCTTGGTAGGACCTCCCGCAAAACCAATTGAATAACACCGCCAGTTTATCTTCCATTTCATAACAATGGCAGTTTAACAGAAATAAGAAAAATGTTCCGAGGGTCCTAACAACACAAGCTGGAAAGACTGAAAGGGCTGGTTTGTCTAGCCTAGGGAAAACAAGACCTCAATTACACAGGCCTTCAGAGCAGTTGCAAAGAGGAAGACTAAGTTACTCTGCGGACCTGTCCTGGGGAGCAGTAATAGGCTTACACAGAGGCAACGGAGATCAAGTGCATTAGGAAGTAATTTCCACCTGCAAGAACAGTGAAGAACTGACACAGTTTCTCTCGGGAAATAATAGTGTCTCCATTGCTATCATTAAATGCTTCCAGACATCCTCAGGGAACGACTGAGATGCAGCCAAACTATCCAGGCAAAGATCAGATCAGCCCTGAAACTCTACACCCTTATTTACTACAACTCGATGGAAGTCAGACTAGTATATTCACTATCCACTTACGAGGTCAGCATTTTCGTACTTAATGCTCACAGAAATAAGGGGGAAAAAGCATGCCTCAAAAACATGACTGAGAAAAGAGCAGCTGGTATGAAAAACAACAATTCCGAGCAAGCGCCTGAGCACAGAATTACGGTTTAATTGTGGTGTGGCTTTCCTTACTCCCACAGAGGGACACCCACAGTACGCAGCATCCTGCTCCACAGAAACAACCGGGTGCTTTTGTGATGCGTTTAATTTATTGAATGTGTCAACTGAACCAAAAATGCAGAGTACCCAGTTCCTTCACAACAGCCCAAGAGCACAACTAAGACCTGGCCACGTGAACTGCCCTGATAGGCCGAATAATTTGTGGCACAACAGGAAGAAGTTCGCTTTTAAGGTAGTTAACATAGCAAAATCACCTTTCCTTGCTCCCTACCTTTTCTTCCCCAAACTGAGACACATCAAAGAAAAGGGCAGAGACCCAAAGATCACAAATACCTCCTCTTTAGGATAGATGTTTTTTCTATTTTCTATTTTTTTGTGCATTAGCTGTACCTGCAGGGCCCACAGTGAGACCTCAACTTCTCTGTACTCTGTACAAGCAGCAGCGGCCCTGACACAAACATCATACTGCCTAAGATGCAGTATCCCTTTGATCTAAAGGCTTACCTGAACTGCCACGTTCTGCTTTCCTGCTTCCTGCATCTTATCCAAGCCGCATTTCTTGGTCTCATTCTTTCTTTTATTGTTATCCTTCTTTCCATCGTTCTTACTGGCTACTATTCCTTTGCTATAGTCCCGTCTTTCCCTACCTACATCTTTAGGGGGATAGATTCGCCCTTGCTCTCTGTTAATTTCACGTGGCTTGATGTTCTCTTTGAACGTGACCATTGGTTTTTCTCCTGCATCACAGTTGTTGTTCAGGCTTCTGCCAGAGGACAGAACCGATTTGAGTCCAGGGCTCCCATCTGTAGATAGTGGCTCTGCAATAGATGTTTCCTGCAAGGCAAGACTCTCTTTGGCTTCGCTAGGGTCCTCTAGTAACAATTCTGGGATTTCCGTCAAAAACAACAGCTTTCCTACTTCGTTTTCACACTGAATCAACCTGAAAAAGACAGAGAGGAATTGAAAAGCACATAGGAATAGTTTTTCACAGGGTAACCCACTTTCCCAAATCACAAAAGCAGAAAGTCAACATACGCACCATGCACCTCTTCACCCCAGCAACAAGATGATGTCACATCACATGTCCCAGCTAAGGGCATTCTCTAGCAGGACATAAGCTCACATGCTACCGCTCTTGCTACCACTTCAGAGACTGTTTTCCTCTTAGCTGTGCTGCAGTATCACTAAAAAGGACTCAAACACGATGCTTTACTCCAAATACATTCCCTATCATAATTAGTCTATGAAGCAATGGCATGCTGACCCATAGAAGATGTTACCAGCACTGTCGGCATCTTGCATTCACATTATATCTAATTGCTGTGTCAAATAGTGAGAAAAATAAAGCTCAACCGTGGCACCTGCGTTACCTGATCTTACAGCAGCAACTCAAACACACAGATGCTACTTGCAATTACCTCGGCTGGTTATCAGCAATCCATTTGCCTGTGAAGATCAGGCGCTGCTGCCGTATCCGACGTTGCTGCCCTTCCTTATCTCCTGTAATTGCCTGGTGGCCTTTGGAAAAATCCAAGTTCCTAGTATTGACATAGGAGAGGGGATGATATTAATTAGACAATTAGCCTCTGCAACATCGTATTTCTTTAGAAATACAGCTGGGTCAGCATTACTCTATTATAAGCTGTGAAATTTCACCAGATCCTATTTAAAACATGTCAGTTATGGACGTCTGATTTACAGATGCAATTCTCTTCTGGCAAGATGCATCTACATTAAAGGGGTGCTTTTAAAAAAAAAAACACACAAAAACAAAAAGACAAGTTCATCTGTGTGATAACCAAAAATCACAAAAATAATAGTTGAGTGACTGCATCTAATACTGTTAACATTCGTGCATGATGCTAGGTACAGGGACACCTGTAAATTATGTTAGGTACAGGGACACAGTAAAAACTAGTATAAAAACCAGCAAAGTAAACCCATATCAAGCAGCTTTCATGTAAAAGTATTCCTTTCCTCACTACTTAATTTTTTTCTCTTTCAGTTTACAGAAGAGAAAGAAAAACCTCATAAGCAATATTATAGGCTTATTACTTTCCCCAGAGTTTTACTGGATACTCAACGGGGACTCAAGTCCTGCACTGCCTATTACAGTTCTTTTGCAAAGGTACCTACAGCAACCCATACATTAGGAAATACTCAGAAATAAGATGTTGTAGGGAACGGGTCAACGTCTATCAAAATAGTGACATCAGCAAGAGCACAGTTTCCTTCAGCTGTCACCCACCTGAACGAGGGCCTCAGAGCCAAGAATCCTTGCAACTCAAATTCTTCTGGAAGGGGGGTTGCTGTTGAACAGACGGTAAACAACGTAAGGAAAGCATGAATGCATTAAGTACAGTATCATAAGTAGACACCTCAGCACGGCTGCTACACATAGTAAAGCCTTTCATTATGCTCAATTGCACTGGTCCACCCTGCAATCTGAGGAGCTCAGGAATGATAACGCAGGGCAAAGTCTGCTCAGCACGAGAAGGCAGCGTTTGCAAAGTGCAAAATATGCACTAATACTACAAGACAACTTATTCCCTATTTGCTCTGCAACTACAATTCCCCACAGTGTCAGAAAAAAAAAAAACTCACATGCATTGTTCCCAGTTCTTTACAGCACAGACTAGAAGCATCCTTACCATTATTATTGGATAGATCTTCTTCATGAGGCTGGAAGCTGTTTAGAAGAGAAATCAGCCAGGGCCATATGCTACAAATCAGAAAACAGACAAACTACGTGAAAACTGCAGAACGTGCAATCTATTCACCTTCCCAAGACAACGCTGAACTCTGTTACACAGTCACGGCTTCCATCGACCCTCCAATTCCCAAAAGGTAAAGTTTCTCTCAAGTGTCAGGGGAAAGACCCCTTTCTTGAAAAAATTAATAATTTTTAAAAGCCAATCTAAAGCTACCCAGGAAGCCAGGCTCTCCCAACATAATGTTGATTACCCAGCAAGTCAGAAAGCCTGCTAGGAATTTAATTAGACGAACCTACTGCATGAGCGAATGTTCAGAGCACCTGTTTGCAATTCATGTTTTCCAGTCCAAAGCTGACTGCTCTCAAAGACACTGTAAATTAATCAGTTGGGAAGCAAAACAATTTATCAAGATACCGCTGTACAGAAGCACTTCTGTTCTGTGAAGATTAACACTGACTGTACTGTAGCGCTGAAACAGTTACCAAGAAGAACTCACTGAGAGTTGCACTGAGTAAGACCATTAAACTCGAGGTTAACTGCAGTCTCCCTGCCTTGCACTGGCAGTATCAGTACGAGCAACAACTGGAAATTCTTGACAGAGGCCCCGGAGCAATTAATTTAAAAGTCGCAACAATCACTGCATAGGTGGTTAATGCTTAACTGCCACCAACAGTCTGCTTTCTCTTATTTTTCACAAGCTCCAACCCAAAAGTCTAAGCATCCTGCTTCTGCTTTAGTGACGGGCATGAAGTCCTTGGAGACAACAGGCAATCTGTTTTAAAGTGCCCACTGTGCTTCGTGTCAGTGAAATGAATCTCCGTCCTCCCCCAGCAAGGCTTTCAGCCATCATCCAGCACCTGGATCGCAGAACGCGCCCAAAAGCCTGGGCTCAGCCGCTTTCCTGCACCGCTGCAGACACTGGAAACGTTATATTGCTACCCACTTCCAACTCCTTTCTACAATGAGTAACTGGGAGCATCATGTTATCACACCACAGATTAAAAACCCAGGCATGTTCTTTAAAGAGAACCTAATGTTTTTATGGGCAAAAGGACCTATTCTGGCTAACTTAAAGCATACATTCACACCTGAGGATTCATTTTGATACTGCCTGCATCTCCTCTCTGCAAGGACTACTTTATATCAAGTAGTAATCTTCCCTATTAAAACACTGGTATAAAGTCTTCCTTGAGAACATGCATACAGTAATACTACCATCGCAAAACAACGTCAACTCTTATTTTCCTTAATCTCACCTTCACGAACTCAGGAATTGAAGTTCTCAAAGCCACAGGGCTTTAGGTTTTGCACACATTTGAGTGAGTACTTATTACTTATTTAGCAAACCGAGGCTACAGGGACCCCTGCTTCCCACACATCAACGTAGAGAAAACGCAAGCCTTGGCTAGATTAGCATCTTACAGCACACACTACCAAGAGAGAGCGCTGAAACCACTGTGGCACGTCGCACAAGAGCAGCTAAGCAAGCTGTTTTCACACTGTTTTCCTTATAGTGACCATCCTAGGAAAAAACACTCATCCCACTGCGTCAGTAACAGTCACTCCTATCTGAAGAAATATCTCACAGGTCGGAAACACTTTATTGAATTGCTGTAATTCATGAAGAGTTAACAGGCTATAAAAAACTTGGTGAGTTTTGAACTATTTAAACCTAAATTTATGAGATTAGAGGCAGAAGTGAAAAAAACAGAGCAAGAGTCCAGAAAAGTAATTCCTGTGCTGACATTTTAAGACCCCCTCTACTAAATTCAATTTAATTCCTGGATGATGAGCCAGGAAAACTGGGTTCCCGCACTGCCCAAGAGATGGCTTAGTGCATGAAACTAAGGCAAATATTCTCCTGCCACCTACCTCAATAAGTCTGAGAAATCGTTACAACAGATTAGACTAAGGGTACACTCGGTAGTTACGCTCGGGCCAGGCATTATAAAGTAGATCCCTCTGATCTTAAAAAAGTTACATGCAAACCTAAAGCCAATTAAACAGTGAATTTGCTCACATAGCCCACAAGTCTCATGTTTTGTTTTGTAAACTTTTTACAGCACATACATTCTCTATCATTTTGATGTCTGTAATAATGAGTTATACGATCACTTTTCCCATTACTAATTTGTGTATCATCAGTTATTATTACTTTACGCAATTAAATGTATCAAAAGAAAGATTAACACTCACTACCGTCTTTCATCAACCACTGCCTCCTGGAAAACACTGGGCCTAAGTTTCAGCCAGTCCATTGAAACCTTCACAGCTGGAAGAGGATACGCAGCCCCAGAGTCCTCCTGGTAGTCATTTTGTAAAGGACACTTGCACAGAACTCCAAGAAAGGACACTAGAAACAGAGCAGGAAAAAAAACAAACACAAACAAACCAAAAAACCCCAAAACAAATGACGCAGGAATGACACTTCAAATTTGAACAAATAACCTAATCAAACACATACCACCCATAAACCCCAATTTTTAAGAGCTAGTTCTTTAGAACAAAGCTGCACAATTACTTAATGGTAAAAAAATCCTCCAACAGACAAGAAAATCTTTTTTGCAATAAAGTTTTCTACCACGAAGCAGAATCTTCATGGTTTTTTCTGCCCCCTCTACTTTTTAAGCGTAATGGCAAATCATTTTGGTAAGTTAACAAAATCCAGTGAGACAAGCCCATTACAAAAATATTAATTCATTTATTTATGAGAAATGACCAACTCAACTATCTATCTGCATTTTGTCTCCTTCGCTGGGTCAGCAGGGACCCGCAGCCAACTCTGTGGGTAGGCGCCAGCTCAGACCCACCAGGGCACGACGCTGAGAAACAATGACCACACCAGTGTGACCATGTGCTTTCAGAACCAACTCCAGGCTGGAATCTGGAGAAATTCAGCTATTCAGAAATTTAGGTGTTTACCAACAAGGCCAAGCTGATCATGGGCCAGATGCAGAGTTCTGTAAGGCTCCAAAGGGAGTAAGTCCAGCGTTAGTCAGCACTGCTACACTTAAATCCTGTGCGACCATCTCCTCTCCACTTCCTCCCATAACGTCCCTATTCTCACCACTTATCTCACACAACCATTAAGCTAGATGCTGACAGCAAATTACTAACGGATTCCATATAAAAAATGAAAGAGAAATAAAAAAATAAATTAGTTTTCATACTCACTGAAGAGAGCCAGTAACTGCGTCCAGCAGAGCTGCTCATCCTGGCTGTAGCTGTGCTGCTCCGTTTCATTGCTGAAGTCTCGCAGGTGATGGAGTTGAAACAGATTGATAACAGTAATATGTACTAACTGTTGAGAATTGAAGGCCTTTTGGAATAACAACCTCTGCAACAAAGACACACGTACAATGGATGTATTTTTATATGGTAAAGCGCACACTTGAAAGGATTAGTACTTGCTTCTTCACTGCTTGACTAACGCTTCTGCCCTCAAGGCAACATTCATTCTAGATTTTATTTTCAGGTCATCCCTATTAGCACAGCACTGGGCTTCCCAGGAGGACATGGGAAGCCCAAGGTTTTTGCTCGGACACCAACTCATATGCCCAACGAATCAACACTCCTCTCTGAGAGCGAGTGTGATTTCAACGTGCCATGACAGCATTGCAACGCAACTGCAAAAATCACAGACACACGTATATCCACTGTATTTTTCAGTCTTCCAAAGAAACAGCACGGAGAAGGTGACATTTTAAAAAAAGACCCCAGGAAAATTTAACTACTGTGTGGTTATGTATTAAAGACTAATTCCACATCTGACTTCATGGGTCATGGAATGCCATGGTGGACTAAAATAGCGCACGCTATTTACAAACGCATTTCAGTAACTATGCTGTAAAAGACACCTTTCTCAGAAGAGGAAAAGAAACTTTAATGCTTTTTTGTGGAGCACTGGGAAAAAAAGGAGATATCCTAAACCGCAACAAGCTTCTCTTCAGACGCAACAGTCAGGGAGGCAAGTGGATTAACCAGCGTAAGCATCAGGAAGAGGTGTGAGCTCCATGTTCACCCTCGATTTTTAGCTAAGGGCATGAAGCACTCTACAGCCGGCGCCTCAACCTGGCAGAGCTGCCAACAGCAGTCCTGGGCCTGGCTGACCCCTCAGAACCCCGCCGCTGCTCCCCTCAGTCACAGGCGGCAGCAGCCCCACAGTTACAGTGATTACCCACCACACTGCCGACTTCGCATCCGCAGCCAACCCATTTAACTCAGAAGAGCTGCTCTCTAGTAAATTAAGCCTTGTGCCACGTAATATAAACAAAAAAAAGTAACTTAAGCCACAAAGCAGGGCTCAATCAGCTCTCTTAAGACCCTGGATCAGTTCAGAAAGTAAGACCATTCCACATGCCTGAGCAATGCTCACAATTATTGATTATAAGCACTGTGGAAAAAGCAGTACTTGTTCAACACCTAACATCACACACAAAAAGAGAGATAAAATTACTAAATTTTGAAAGTGTTCAAGCAGCTCACATTCAAAGCTAATACAATTCACAAGTTTTGCATTTCTTTTAATTTACATTGAAGACAGTTTGGACCTAGTTGTAGCAGCCCAATTCAATGCAAAGAGACACTGTAAAGAACATTTGTAATTCTTTATATTGCTAAGACCACCTTCCCTTTCTTCATTTAGAAAAGCATCAACTGCTCTGTGAACGTACCCATACTGCATTTTCCACAAATGAAGGTGCTGAAGCAGAGCAGTTTCCAAAAGGCACCTAACAGTTAATATGACGTCCTCTTTGAAATTTTACTACCCTGTATAAATACCTTACAAAATTCCCTTTGTTTCAATCTTTGCTATATTGTCCAACTTAATGAGCTGGCTGCATAATTAATGGGTACTCCTGGATTTTCCAGAGGAAACATCTTCTGAATAGTTCTAGTCTACATACAAATTAAGGTTGTACTGGAACACAGTTTTTAAAGGGAAACCACTGACAGGAGAGGCAAGTTGGCTGAGGAAGATTAAAAGCAGCCTTAATAACCTGTGGGAGCGAATGAACACCATTCAAAAAAGCAGCTCTCCAAATTCCTCAGGCAACTGAGCCAAGTCTTCCCAGATGAATCAAGTGCTTTTCACAGGTATCCAAGAATCATCCAGGTTAAAGAGCGGAGAATCAGCTGCGGTCATTGATTTCTCCTCTATTTCCACCAATAACACACCACACGTCAAATGGGAAAAATCCCTACTATTTGCAGAAGTCAACAGAACTACCCAGTGTTAACTGCGATGCAAACCTTCCATAGCTGGCTACTTGAGCTTCCTGTATTTTAGCATGGGAAAAAGTTATTATTAGACTGTAATTTCAGAATTCAGCTGCTAAAAATACTCTCCTCAATACACTAATTACTATGTTGTTAGAACTAACCTTGAACTGCTCTTCCAGCTTTTCTCGAAGAGGGCTCAGCTTCTCCAAGCTCTTACTCAGGTACACATGGCCATGGAATTTAATAAATGCCTTGATGAAGTCAGACACGCTCCATCGAGTCTTCACTTCATCACGACTACATCCAGAACAGAAATACCAGACTTCAGTCTTTGGAATTAGACACAGCTGCACGTAACATTACATACTTTTTCTGTGAAGTTCAAGGAAGGAGGAATGTCCAAGCAAAGCTACTTTTTCATCTTGGCACAATACGCTTGTTTCCTGCATTCACTGTTCACACCCAGGAGCATCCCAGACAGAAACTATTCTTTGCTCCATACATGTGTAAGGGTGCTCTGACTGGACAGAGGTCGAGGAACTTCTGTTTCTACTATCAAATATGAATAACTTTTGGCAAGGGAGGTACATCTGGAGGAAGTCTCCTCCGTCTCACCTGAGCAGAAATACGTTCTGCTTTGTCTTACCTTTCCAGTGCTTTAGAAAGTGCTTTTTGCAAGTTAGTGGAGGCAGCTGGGAAAGGAAACTTCACAGCAATGCTTCTGCAGTAGTAGAAAATTGTGGTCAAGTGGTCTCCTTTGGAGGAAGCTAGAATAGCCAACTGATTATAAGGCTGACCTAAGGGAGAAAAAGACACGTTGTCCAACAAGTTGTCATGGCCTGAAGCGCGTTAGATTTCAGCCTAAGTACGGTCATCTTAAAAGGGAACACGAAGTCCTAAAATCTTCAGCACACACAGTTCAGATTTAGCTGCTGACCCTTTTACTCCAGGCTCCTGTCAGTACCACTCAAATGAAAAAGCTTCCAAACTCACAGTACATTTTTTCTTGTTTGTTGTTGGTGGTTTTTTTGAGTTAGTTTGTTGTTTTTTTTTAAGCACATGCTTTAAAACTGGACAACAGATACCGTGTAAAAGCTACACACCTGAACTAAAGAAGCTCTTAACTTGGATGAGCAACTTGACAAGCCTAACTTTAGCTACTAAGCTTTACAAACTGGCACGTGAACAACCAATAAGAGAAAAAAATGCCGCTGGTAGGCAATTTTTCATTCATTGTACTTTACAACATATGAATGTAACACAGTATAACGTAGCAGTAGTGAAGCTGTGCATTAACTCATTTATTTTTAAATCTTCACAAAAAGGAGATGAGTGACACAGATCAGACAAACAGATATTATCTAAATGATTTACCAAGGCATCAGGCTTTGTCACATGATTGTTTTGGGTATTTTGGGAGGAAGGTTTATATAAAATCCCAAGTTTCCAACTGCCACACAAGAAAAGCAATACCCCAAATTTTATTTTGGAATGATGAAGCTAAAAGGTCTCCCAGACTCACCATTAGAAGGGACAAGCTGAGCTGCATGTCTGTAGTAAGACTCTGCCTGGCTGGTCTGGTTCCTATAGCGAGCTAAGACGACAACAAAAAAACCAAGTTGAGACAAAAAAAAAAAAATCATCTTTCCTGCACCTACTTTTATACAATGCAGTTTACCTGAAGAGCATTTTACTATTATTTTAGAAATAAGCATCAGAACATACCATCACACCAGGCAGCATGAAGATTCAAAACACCAAATTTTAAGGTGGCTCTTTTAGCTCAGATCCCATTGTCACAGCTTACCAGTTCTTATTTGGAAAGATGTTGTGCCAACAGCACCACATCCAGACACCTAGAAAATTTTTCATACTTCTTTGCACTATCAGCAACTAGATCTACTTTTACGTTGTTACAAAAGCAACTGCAGATTCCTGTGAAAACAGAACTTTCTACAACACATAGTTCTACTCTAATCAAAGAAATAAACCTGCTGAACTTAACATAAAAAAACTTTGATTATAAAAGGCTGGATTTCTAACTGTTGCCTTTGTACGTAAGATTTAAAAGCACTGTTCTGAAATGGAGAAGTATGCTAGCCTGCTGCAACAAGCTTTTGTAATAGTTACCGTTTCACCATTTCCCTGTGCCTACCAGCTATAACACGGTTAGTGTGCTAGAAGACAGATTCTAGCAAATCACTAGAAAGCTAGTGATTAACCGTCTCCATGCGTTAATGTGTAACGCACGTTATAAAAGTCTAACAACGCCACTTTCCAGACCTTTCCCCCTGCAGCAACCACCAAACATACAACCAGCTACCAGCTACTAATTTGGAGCACGTTTGGTCTTGCAGTTACCCAGGGTATGTACAGATCCCTCTTCCCGAAGGCTGAGCATGGGTAGGACTCCAGTGTCCCACCTCTTTTTCCTTCAGGAACTCACCAATATCTCCAAGGTGGACAAGGCAGTGCTGGCAGATGTAAGAGCAGGAGCTAGATTGCGGCTTCACTATGGCGCTGGTGTGCGTCTGTTTATTGCTAATGATTCCCAGCTGGGAAGACTTTACACGACATGGCAAGTCTACATTAAAAACTGTGCACAATTCCTGTAATAACTGGAAAAACAGGTCTAGTTTAGTAGCAGGTAGAGATAATCATCAGAAAAGTATTGAAACAACAGACAGAAGTAACAGAGCGTCACTCAGAGGTGCAGATTAGCTGAACATATTTGACGTGAACAAGCCTAGGTCACTGAAAGTGAGACTTTAAATCACATTCTCCATATGGAAGTTGTTAAGCTCCATGCTGCATTATTCTGCCCAGAACCTCCTTCTGTAAGAAAGAGCTGTGCATCCCAAACCGGTAAGCAACTCAATTCTCATCTTACTTAAAATACCAAGTATGCATCAGTGGATATTGACCATCAAAGCTCTAGAAATCTTGCTGCTGCCTTTTTTTTTTTCCCCCCCTGCAGGCCACTCTTAAGAGGAACACAGTCTTTTTATACCTCGATGAAGTGACAGCATTCTCCGAAAACAAGAGAAAGGAATGCCACTCCTCTGAAGCAGCAGCTAGTTCCAACGTAAGAAAGAGCACAACCCTCCCAAACTTCAGAGAGAAGCCGGGACAAAACCCAGTCTGTAGGCAACGCCAGGCAATCGTGGCTAACAGTTCAGTGGCTGAGTCGTCAGTAAATATTTGTGCTAAGCTAACAGTGAGACTTTCAAGGAACAAGGCATCAGCTGCTTGATCAAATATCTCAAAAGCTGATCCGAGGAAAACCTGAACTTTGCCATTCTAATCAGTGCTTTTGAAGTTTTTCCTTACGGAGTCCAGGAAATACTCTGGGAAGCAACAGTCACCGCGTAGCAATGAGAAGTGTTTATTCTACTGTGTTACAGGCTTAAAAACACAAGTAAGAACTGACAGACTTTCTCCCAGCTGGGAACATACTCAGTCTCCAAACAAAACAGACCTGCAGCAGGGTTCCACTTCCAGATAAAAGCATATAGAAAGCCCAGGGCTGACAGACATGCACTTTGTCAACAGCTAAACACGCGATGCAGTGCTTTTGCTTGCTGCAGAAGAAGGTTTGTGTTACACCTCCCTCCCCTTTTGCTCTGTCTTCTATACAGCAGATGAAAATCCCCAAACAAGAGGAATCTTACTGATGAAAGCTGGATAAAAGTGAGAAACCTGACATCCTCCAACATGCTTGAATTAGGAGAATTCGTGCTCTCTTTAAAGATGTCATTTACACAGGCCTCGTAGTTGGGGAGCGGGTGTATCTTGACTGAGCAAAATCTTTAGACTAAAAATGGGACAATTAACATCCCAGCAAACAGAGAAAGACGACCCTGTCTGTGATGTCATACACAAGAGCAGCAAAATTCCCTGATGCACGCGCCCCAGGGAAGACAAGGCTTTTGCAAGACAAACCGTATAGGTTGTAGAAAACCCTTGGCAACCACACCACAGCCCGCCAAACCAGCTGCTTCAAATTAGCAGCTTGCAAAAAAAAAAGCACAAGGGAAAAAAATGAAATCACAGAGATTCGGGGAAAAAAACATGGGGTTGCCTTGCAGTTATTCAAACTCAAACTAGAAATTGATACAGTAAGAATGCCCTACTGCGTGTATTGGAACCTGAAGACATGCAAACCAGCCGACAGAAAGTTTTGTCAGACCAGTACTTGAGACGGCCGATTCAGCAGCGACAATGTTGCTGCAGCACACACCAAACGAGGCGAAAGAAGGAGAGAAAGGCAAGTTAACTTTATTAAGGCCTTTATCACACACCAGCTCTAACCCTCCATAATCTACAAGCTGAAATCTAACACTGGAAAGAGAGTATGGGCAAAAAAAAAAAGGCAATAAAGAATAAAAACATGAACAGGAATCACACCCCTTTTGCAAGTACCTAAAAATTTCGCAAAAGATACTTAGCTTAAGAGAAAAGCTCCTGTAACTGAAGTTAGCAATTCTAAATAACTGTTGACAAAAATAATTGAAAAAGACTGAAGATGTGCTTGTAAGCCTGGGAGTCTTGATTAAAAAAACCAGCAAGACATTGTATGTTGTAAATGCTACATAACACTCATGGGGACAACCACCCTACTTAAATACACAGCTACGGTGGGCACTAAATTAGGTATTATGCAGAAAAAAAGCTGCATTCAAATATGCATGCAGTATGTACATCGACACTTCTTGGAAAACATTAACTCGATATTCCCCATCAGCATTAAGAGTTACAAGGAAGGGACACAGAACAAAGCACAATATATTAAGGCATCACAAATATACCACAGCCAACATATTTTTTGCAACTCACCTGTGTGTAGAAGCCACTAGCTGCCTCTAAGAACAGAGAAAGGTTCGCCTGAACTTCGCTCCGATTTGGATTTGCTCTATTTTTCGCCTGACCCTGTAGCGTCGTGATTTGATTTTTAAAGGCATGATTCCAACTGAAAACAAAGTAAGGAGTTTCCTTATTTTACTCTGGAAGAGTCAACGCAGACAGCATAAGCAACAGGAAAGACTGTTCCATTACATAGCACCAGACATGAAAATGGAGTATATTCAAATTCAGGCAACGTTTAGATTACAAATAATGGTAAATACGGAAGAATTACCTTCCCCCACCTCTCATAACTACAGAAACCAATCCCGATACTCTATAGCTAACACTGTAACAGCATTAATACTTGCTTGTAATTGCTTTGGTTTAGGCAGCATAGAGCTCTCTTCTGAAAACAGGATGTGGGGTATAGATATTTCAGTTAAAAATCATTCAGCATCTGGAGGCACGGACAGAACAACTCCGCCAACCTACTCATCCTGCTTCCCTCAGAGTGCTGGAAAAACCACATGCTCCTCTTCACTAAACCTGTTATAACCCATGTCTGCATCTTAAATAACAGGGAACGGACTTGGGGCACGAAGAAAACCCAGCAGGATCCTCCCCTGATAGCAGGGTGCTCACGGCACAAGGAGGGAAGTTCTCTCCTGATACTCCTCCCTCTGCCCAGCCCTACCTTTGAGGGCTTGAAGTAAGGGTCTTTGGCAGCTACTCAACTCCGGTTAGATGTTGCTCAAAGCTCCAGGTGCTTACATCAAGCAAATTTCCTCCTGTCTGGAAACTCTAAGCTTCAGCCCTTCCATGATAGCACAGAAGATTCTCTCCCTTCCATCTGGCTCACCAAAACCCACTCCCACATGACATGGCTGCTGCGAATTGCCAGAGGTAACGTACTAACCCATTGAATGTTCTTCATCGACTCTGCAGTGCTTTCTCATGTTTCACCCACAGCACAGCTTTCATTTTAGAGGAAATACAACAACCATTTCATACAATACAATTGCTTTTCTGGAAGTCTCAGGGTTTCCTGCTCATCAGCCCAGATTACATACATACAAGTTTATCGAGATACTTACAGGTCCTGCTCCACTTTTTTATCTAAAGCGTATTCCAAATCGGTCACTAGCATTTTCTGATATAAGTCCTGTAGAGCCTGTCTGGACGTCCAGACTTCTGCTGGACCCAGCTTCGAATCTGAGCAACAAAAAGAAAAAAAGAAAGACACAACAATTTTTGTAACACTCAAACTCATGGAGTTATTTCAAATGAGTTTTCACTCACCTACCAAAGGAGAGAACGTAGCACAGCGTAAGATATCCAATGCCAAATAGCTGCTTTTATCACAGATTCATCAGAACACCGAAATACAAGAACTACAGAGGGACTGGGGATTAACTGATCAGTCTCCTACAACACCAGAACTAGATGTGAGCCAAGCCAGCAGCTGGCAAGTTAAAAAAACCAAAAGCCAAAACAGACAGAAGGAGGTGATTCTCCATAAGTCATTAAGCTACAGAACTCCTTGCCACTGGATGAATTTAGAAAAATTTCCAGAATAGCCTGAAAGAATTAGCAGAAATCCATTGGGGGATGCTAAATAGGACAGTCCCTGGAGCTAACGCAATTGGTACTTAGGAGAACACTGTGGGCAAGTACTATTGCATGCTTGCCATTTTCTAGCTCTTTGGCAGCCATCTGCTTTCCGTCACCGAGGGCGAATGCAAACACTGCTCCCTGCTATCTCAAGTTGCAGAGTCCAATTTCCCATGCCTTGTGAAATCACCTGAGCCGGGGCTGCGGGAGCACAAGGGATGGGCCTCACCCCAGGGAAACCATTCTGCTGATGGCGTAGCCACTCCTGCTGGGTCAGATGGATCCAGGCAGTTCCAGTGTTCCTACAGGGACCACGCCAACCTGCTACGGGTACTACACCAAGGTGGTAAGCAAGGCTGAGCGTAGGTTCATTACGCAAGCTGCTTGTTTTGCGTGATCAATACATTAATATAAACCATTTCCATTAATACATAGCTTGTAGCATTTTATAGCATCTACAGGCTGCAATTTCATAACACACGTTGTAGCGTTCAGACCAACACTTCCATCACCCAGGTTTCTCAAAAACCATCCAGATCCTTGCTAACCCCACGTACAGCAGTTCCTGTGGTATTCTGGGCAGGAGGCTCTTTCTCATCCCCAAAAGGAAAACTCAATGGGAGAGGAGTAAGGCATGACCTCCACCTCCAAATGCTTTCAAACACCCAAAGTCAACTTGAAAAATACATGTATTTTTAGAAACAGGAGTGAGGGGCACAGCAGTTAAAATGCTATTTATTTATATATAGAGGGCAAACCTTTAACATAATGTCACACACTTTCCAGAGAATTCTTAGGAATGATAAGCACAAGGAACACAAGAAGAAAACAGAACCAGGAGTAAAGTATTAGCAGCTAGATCAACTGTATAATAAAGGTAATTACCTGTCATGTCAGCCTTCAGGACTTCTGCCTGCCTGTAAGAAAGCAATAAAACAATGAATTAGAAACAGACTGATCAAAATAATTCAATTATGCTAAAGCACATTCATGCAACCGTGAGAAAGTGGGGCCAGCTCTGTAGAGGCCACCTACAACCTCCACTGCTGTAGTTTACTCCACGCAGTATGGATTTGAGCCTCTGCTGTTTAACAGTAGGATTTCTTCTAATTCATACCATCATAAAAGTCAACTGTTTACTTTTCCCTACTTAGCTTAAGTCTCCCTCAGAAAAAATACAAACTAAAAATGCTTACACTCTATTTTAAACTTTACCGGGCAGCAGCGTCCTGCCAACATTAGTGAAACCTGCGGACCTGTAACTGGGAATTTGACCTTAAGTTGTCACACGTGAAATGCAGTAGCCACCACAGTCAGAGCAAAGCACGCTCCCATGGGTGCCTGGTCAGCACATTGCTACAGCCCTCCTGCCCCTCCGTGCTGCACTAGCTTTCCTTCAGGAGAGGCAACAAGAAGACTATGGCTTCCGCAATTACCTCTTTTCCTTCAACTGCCTCCCTGAAGTCACGATTTGATCAGGTTTTCAAGAAAAAACCCCATACAGAACACACAGAATGAATGGCAACTACAGGTGACCATGGCTTCGCTGAACATCCTCCGCAAACCCCCTCTGCTGCTGGAGGCTGGCAAGTCGTTTCTCATAGAGGAACACCAGGACACAGTCCTCAATAAAGAAATATTTACGAACGGCCATCAATGGCTGGACTGAACAGGCAATCGAGATGCTACGGTTGAGCACTGTGTCAGCAGTACATACAAGTTCAAGGGGCAGCGCGGCCGGCCTGTCTGACCGACACAGACTTACCACAGGGCAGGCAGAGGCAGGAGGGACACACAGCTGCCTGGTCTGGCCGGGTTTTGGCAGAACACGTCCCTTTGCTTTTGCTACGCTCAAATGTTTACATCTATTTACGAAGAGTGCAAGCTTTCCATACCAGACATGGAAAATCCTCCTAGCATAAAAAATACCCACTTCCACCTGCTTCCCTCAGCAAATAAATTAGATGGAAGTTGCCCTGTGACTAACATGAAAGATGCCAGCTTGGGAAGGAATGGAGAGCCAGGAGAAAGCACCACCTAATCCCCAAAGAGACTTCAGGAACAAGGAGATGTTCTCTCTTGCCAATGTGAAGGTGTGGTGACTGTGGATTAAAAAGATATCATAATGGTGCTAATGCTTCACTAGTAAGATATATATTCTAAGTCCCTTCAAAAAATGTCTATTATTAAATGCGAGAACTATCTATAGCAACTCACCGTAGTCACCACAGTGTACCATCCAAGAAGCAATGGGACGCTGCAAGGGCTTTAATTAAGTTAAGAATATCTTAACTGGTGCCAGAAGTAAATCTGTACGTTCCTCACCCGCTTCACAAATTTAATCTATTTAAGATAACTTCTTTTAGTTCATTTCTTTCAAGAAGGTTTTAAAAGATTTTTTCAACTCCTAACAGGGAACACTTGAAGAGATAACCTATTATTACTGACAGACAAGCAAGGAAAATTTCAGATACTGTGTCATGGGACAGCTGAAAGCCCAAGAAACATTTCCGGCTTGTCCACACGGAGGTAACAAAAGGCGCCCCAGCAATGCCCTCCCCATCGCTGCAGCCAGCAGGACAGGAAAGAGCCCATCTTTTCCCCCGGGTCGCTAAGAAGAGCTGAGGAAGGCCAGCAATGGGCACTGCGTGCTGCGCCCCGGCAGCCTCTGCGATGCTGACCCGCAAGTCTAGTCGAGCACAAAGCTGAGCCAATTCTGTGATGCTGAGACTTGGCAGCTAGAGACGCCGCTGCTCAGAAGGAAAAGCTGACTTGCTCAGGTGCAAAAGTCTCTCTTTTTTGAAGAGCCAGCTCATGCTTTAAACACCTGCCAGTTGTGCAAACTTTTTCTTTAAGCTCAGAAGCCGATCTGTGTTGCCAGAGCCATGAATCCTGCCGAGAGGCTCAGCCCGAGCGGGACACGCAGTACTGCTCCGGCAAACAAGAGCCCAAAATTCTCCTCCAGGCATAAAGGCTCTGCCCTTTAAAAGCCAAGAACTGCTCCTCTGAAAATTACTTGGGCAGAACTAGCTTCCTCTATGTTAAGTATTAATCTTTAAAGGGGAAATACAAATAGCACCACCGTAAGAGCTTTCTTTTCATAAAATTTTGCCTAGCTGTTGCCTGGAGAATTTAGAAGAGAGCCCCAACCCCTATGCTAGTGCAACCGCTGACAGATGCACAGCCCTAACAATATGGCTAGACCCGAGCTTTTACCAAAAAGCTTTTTTTTTTTTAAACACCTTTTTCGGAAGACAATATTCATGGGCTTACAGAACAAGAGCCATTAGCACCATTACTTCACTAGCTGTAAAGCTAACTGCCTTTTATATTTTACAGACTCGCAACAAGCTACACTAAAGGGATTATTGCTATCATTTTTAATAAAATGTATAGAATTTATCTCTGCTTCCTAGAGGCCAAAGGAATTAGTAAAGTAGGTCTAACATTAGCATGCTCTCTCTCTCATTTCCACCCAAAACCAACTTTTATTTTTAACAGCTGCATCTTCTGTGGCTGAGCCCAGATAAGAGGGCAGCCTGGGTACCAAACTTGTTCTGTGTCAGTGGCAAGATATCAGCATCTCAAGAGAAAAGCCACATTGCCTGTTCCTTTTACAGACTTTACAGAAGAGCGTTGCTGGTGCTCAGAGACTCCTTGTGGGCACAAATCAGAGTTCACTGATAACAGCAAGAGTTTCTGACAGTGCAAATGGCTCCTTATATTGTCAAGCATCTTTTAGAGCATCCATATATTTTCTTGCACTGTCTCATATTGAATTTGCATTCAAATGAGTCATTCTGGTGCAAATACACGATGCCTGCCAGCAAACCTGGTACAACTTGCTTACACATTTTATCATTTCAAGAATATTCTCGAGTACCTTCTTGCCCAGTTGGACTCAGCAGTTCAGTGTTCAAGACAAGTTTCCCTGAGTTTGTTGGTCCAAAGCCAAATAAGCACAAGCCACAGTTCAAAAAATTGTATTTCAAGCATCTCCATTAGATGACATATCACCTTGATGTACTGTGATAGCTACTCTTTATAATTTCCTAACCAAATATAAGTTCAGCCCCATGCTTTAGTTGAACTTGAAACTTAAATACAAAAGCCTTCCACTCAATTCAATAAAATAGTTTGACAGCTAAAGGAATTTTCCTTTTATTCAAATACTTGAAAAGCTTCAAAACTTTAAAACACAGTAGTCAGGAATTTCTTTTGAAGTTCTGAAGGCATAACATATATTAAAATTTAAGTTTCCACCGATGGCAAAGGCAACTTTTCTTCTCCTAAGAACCTGGTGGTATATAAAGTCCTGTTTTGCTGTAACTCAGGGGAACTCAGAGGCCACTTTTAGCCTGGAATGAACCACCAGATTTAGCAAAGGAAGACAAGACAGACACATTTTGGTTTTCTCCCTAAGCAGAAAAAGAAAACGAGTCGTTCCCCTTAAGCTGGTAAACACTACAGAAAGGAACCCCCACAAATAGAGGGATGTCTCTCCCATACACATTTTCAAAGGTTTAAACCATCACATTGAATAGTTGAAAGGTGCATTGTAAGATCATGTGGTCCCACTTACACTTTTACACTAGGACAGGTTTGCTTAATTCGGTCTTAAAATCCTAGAAGAAAAGATGATACAACGTCCCTGGTTAACTATTCTATTGTTCAGTGATAATCCAAGAGGTTTTTCTGAAACACCAACCTAAAACCCCTCTGCAGCAAACCAACTCCTCCCCACAGCACCCCGGCTGCCACGCAGAGGTTCTGATCACCGCCTCCATACAACGGCCACTTGGAAAACCAAAGACTTACACGCATACTCCGAACCATCAGTTCTCTCTCGTAGGCTAAAATGTCGACCTTCATAAATAAAGTTTTCTGAACCTCTTATTGCCACCTGACTTCGAGCCTCATTCACGTATCACTAAACAAATGGATCTATTTTACTGTTGCCCCCAAAACAGCTCATCTCTGTTTCAATATATATTCTTCAGTTCTGTTCTAACTCAAAGCACACATAATAACAAATTTTCAGTTCTGCATACACCATGATGCATCTGTAAGAGGGCAATATAAGTTCTACAGAAGCACAGTTTTGCTAACAAGCTTCATAATCAAGCACAAAAGAGCAAGTAAAACTAAGCCCACGTTTTCAAAGCAGCAGTCTTGTGTGACCCACTCCTCTCATTTGCACAGCGAGGATGAGCCAGGCATGATCTGCTATGGCACGACAAGTTCTACAAAAAACATGGAAAACCCCCAGCCTCACCAAAAAAATCACCACTGAACACAACACACTGCTTTTCACCATGTCTAAAGGGGAACTCCACTTGGTTTTCCCCTGGCAGCCCTGAAGCAGCAGCCGCTGTATCGGTTCCCTTATCCAATCTCAGTAACACAAACCCCCTGATAAGGAATTGAGGATTTACAGTACTAAACCGGGTAATGAGTCCAGGCAGCTGGGCTTATAAAAGCAAACAGAACCCAATCACTTGTTCTGTGAATACAAACTAAAAGCCAAATTAAATTTCACTCCAAGCAGGAATTTATATTCCTGCACTTCTCTTCCCCGGCGGTACATGCAGAAACTGTACCACAATGAAAAGTGCCCGCAGGTAGCGAGCCTTCACTGGGGGGCTTGATCCCAGCGCTCATTAAGGGCACTGCCACAAAGTTTTCCTTCCTCTGAAAGGGACTAAGAAGATACAGAACATATATAGAATAAATGTAGGAAATCTTTCACTTTGGGTAGGGAAGGTAAATTTTCCACGCTAGCATACTAAAAAGAAAGTCAAATACACATAAAACAAATTATTATTCTATTTCAATCATTCCAATCCGTGGCAAGGCTCACACCCAGAAGGAACTCCAAAGCAACACCCAGCAACTACTACTTTAGATTTTCCTCAAAATAATAGTTAACTTCAACAAAAATTTATAATGGCTTAATACCTCAGTGGGGTTTTGTTTGTTTGCTTGTATTTAAGCATACCCATGCCGATTCCGGGCAGGGGAGAGCAGTAGAAAACACTAACAGCTCAGGTACTGCATATTCTACAGCAGATGTAGGGGACAGCTGGGCTGCTCAGAAGCCCCCAAACACCGTACCCAAGACAGCATTCACTGCCACACCATTCTTCCTTCCATTCCTAAGAGTAATGCTAATGCTTGCTAAAATATATAGTTTTATTAGCAGTTTTTAGAGACTGGGTGGGCACTAATCCTTTACAGCCAGTATACTTTGCTAAAGGTTGGATTTTGAAAAATATAGAAATAACTCTTGACTTCCCTGAACTAGCCTGTAGACAGCAACTGCATCTCTAACTACAACCTGTCAAAGGGAAATATTTTTATAGCAACCTTAGGATTGTGACCAAACCTAGATTTTTATAGCTTAATAAGAGTAGCAGGGAACTTACGGATGAACTTCATTCTTCGGCATTTCCTTCACCTGTTAATTCTACATCACCTGAAAATAACAGGCTTGAGTCAGCAGCTCTAGCTAACAGCCTGACACACCTTTTACTGAAAGGGTAACAGGATGGAGTCAGGATTTTGCTGTGGTATAGGGAGTCCAACACAGATTTTACTTATTTGCGTCTAGACTTTACCTACACACTTATGAATCAGATACATGCTGTTTAGCAACTTTTTTTAAGCAGCTTTATCTTTATTGAACAACATCTAAATGTTCCAAACTTGCAAGTGCCGCTGTCTAATTTAACTGACCATAGTTTTCACGAAGTGCTGGAATCACTTGCTTTGGGAGCAGGCAGGTTTCGGTGATGTCAGCTCTTGCTGACATAGCAAGAGATCTTCAGGCTGTGAGTCATCAAGTTAAATGCTCCATGTGCCTTTTCCACTGAAAGGACAGTCTTCACAGATATGGTAGTGGAAAACACCTTCAGCAGTACCGCCTTGTTGTCAATTTTATGGGCTAACTAGTTTAAAGCTTATTATTCCTGTTACAGGCAGCTGAAGTCAGGGTACAGCTAATGTCTTTGACCAGTGGCTTTCTCAGACTGTAGCCATAGATCAAAGCCATACAAACAATTAATTTGGCATCAGGGTAATTGTGCAAGTAAAAAAAACCACCTCTGCAAACAGATGCTAAAGCAAGGCAAGCACCACCTGAATCCAAACCCTCTCCACAGGGAATCCCGTTCTATTGCCTTCTTGTTCCCACATCGGCTGAGAGGGATGGTGAGAAATGGGGACACAGAATAGGATTTTTTAAAATCCCATCTTCCCCCTTTCTCCTAGTACAGGCTCTATTAGAAGCAAGTCATAATAATCATCCTCAAAAAGCAAACACCAAAAGCAGCTCTCTCCAAGCTTGATCAGAACTGACTATCCTTCTCCCTGGGTAAAAGTACCCTCATAGTCAGATTCATTCAAACTCAATTTTTTCCCCTCCAGTTTCGTGGAAGTCAGTTTCTTTGTCTCAAGATTTGAAAAAGATGTGCCCAACAGTAAAAGCTACACTACGGGAAGCTGATATGTGCTTACTCTCCAATTTAATCTACAGGGAGGGAAATACAAGTCTCCTACCCTGCCAAGGTTTCTAGCGTTCAGCCGTCTCCATCAAAACCTGCGCTCCCTCTTGTTACAGCCTAGAGCTCGCGTCAAGCACAGGAGCGAGCCTGAGCCCTGTCAGAAGGGCAGTGTTGCAAACGTGAGTCAAATGCCTCAAAAACAGGATCTGGTCCGTAGGCAGTCATTCAGGATCAGCAATATGACTGTGTCTATTCCAGAGAGTTCTAAAATTTAAGCCAGGAGAGTAACCAGCAAACTAAACACCCAACAATCTGCATTTTTCAAGTCGAACAAAAAGAGCTTGGAATAAGTGTACAGTATTAAGACTAGCTCAGGAAGGCTCAGCTACATTTTTCCATAGTCGTTGGTTTGTAAAGATATTTTTAAAATGCTGTTCTTTACCTTTCCATCTTGACCCACTACTTATCTGGAATTTTATTGGAGCCCTAAGGGAGAAAACTAACCTCTGTGTGGATGTCGCCCATGAAAGATAAGCACAACAACTCCAGTCACCTGTACTTTGTTTACCTTCCAGGAGCTGACAGCGTAGCTCCACAGGTAACCCTCACAGTGTTTTCAGTATAGAAAAATAAAGAGCAAATTACCAAAGGATTAAAAACAATTTAATAGCTATAAAAAGGCCCACTCAGGAAAGAGTGAATGGATACTTAATATGCGTGGCACTTCAAGACATGGATATCTTTTCATATTCTAAGGAATACCTTTAAAGATTGTGGAACAGATCCTCCTGGAAACTACGCTAAGGGACGTGGAAAACAAGGAGGTGACTGGTGACAGCCAACATGGCTTCACTAAAGGCAAATCATGCCTGACAGATTTGGTGGCCTTCTACAACGGGGTTACACTGTTGGTTGATAAGGGAAAAGCAACTGACATCATCTACCTGCACTTGGGTAAGGCATTAGACACCATCCCACACAACATCCTGGTCTCTAAATTGGACAGACATGGATTTGATGGATGGACAGCTCAGTGGATAAGGAACTGGCTGGATGGTCACAAAGAGTTGCAGTCAATAGATCGGTGTCCAAGTGGAGACCCGTGACAAGTGGTGTTCCTCAGGGGTTGGTAGTGGGACTGGTGCTGTTTAACATCTTTGTCAGTGACACGGACAGTGGGATTGAGGGCTCCCTCAGCAAGTTTGCCAACGACACCAAGCTGTGTGGCGCAGTTGACACGCTGGAGGGAAGGGATGCCATCCAGAGGGACCTGGACAGGCTGGAGAGGTGGGCCCATGCGAACCTCATGAAGTTCAACCAGGCCAAGTGCAAGGTCCTGCACCTGGGTCAGGGCAATCCCAGGCACAAATCCACGTTGGGTGGAGAATGGCTTGAGAGCAGCCCTGAGGAGAAGGACTTGGGGGTGTTGGTCGATGAAAAGCTCAACACGAGGCAGCAATGCGCACTTGCAGCCCAGAAAGCCACCTGCATCCTGGGCTGCACCAAAAGAAGGGTGGCCAGCAGGGCGAGGGAGGTGATTCTGCCCCTCTGCTCCGCTCTGGTGAGACCCCACCTGGAGTACTCCGTCCAGCTCTGGGGCCACCAACATCAGAAGGACATGGATCCGTTGGAGCAGGCCCAGAGGAGGCCACAGAGATGATCAGAAGGCTGGAGCCCCTCTGCTGTGAGGACAGGCCGAGAGAGTTGGGGGTGTTCAGCCTGGAGAAGAGAAGGCTCCGGGGAGACCTTAGAGCCCCTTCCAGTATGTTAGGGGGCCTACAGGAAAGCTGGGGAGGGACTCTTTATGAGGGAGTGTAGTGGTGAGATGAGGAGTAACAGTTTAAAACTGAAAGAAGGTAGATTTAGGTGAGATATTGGGAAGAAGTTCTCGGCTGTGAAAGTGGTGAGCCCCTGGCCCAGGCTGCCCAGAGAAGCTGTGGCTGCCCCATCCCTGGAGGGGTTCAAGGCCAGGCTGGACGGGGTTTGGAGCAACCTGGGCTGGTGGGAGGTGTCCCTGCCCAGGGCAGGCGGGTTGGAACTAAATGACCTTTAAGGTCCCTTCCAACTCTAACCATTCTATGAAATGAAAGTTTCTAATAGGAAACAGTCAACAAATGAATACATTTATAGAATACTGTTTCCTTATCAGCATCCGTGCAGTAACACATTTACTGCATTGGCCAACATCATACCAGCTTTGCAGCTGACCTCAGAACAAGTCAAAGGCAAAAGATTTAAGATGGAATACATAATCTATCTGTCCATCTCCTTAATCCTTATACTACCCATTGGACAAACTAGCTTTCAAAACTAAAGCAATCTTAAAGCTGTGATGGCACAAAAACTTCTTCAAAATTGCCTTCAATCCACCCAACCATGGACAGCTGCTCCCTTAGAAAGATACAGATCTCAGAGAGAAAAGTCATAAAGCCCTGCTCACTCACTACCCACAATGAGGAACCTTTGGTAAGCACACAGAAGGGTTACACTTATGACTACGGCGCTAAGTAAGATATGAGAGGTTTGCAGCTGAACTACCTTATTTTCCATGGTAATTCCCACAACGTTCTGAGGCTGAACAAGGAAAAAGAAAAGAATTACTTTCTAAACAAAAAAAACCCACCAAACAAGAATCCCCAACAAATTATGCCCTTGTAATATTACTGTCTTTTGCTCTTTCAAATCCACCCTGATTAGCATGCACACAGTATCAGGCTTCAGTTGTGATAAATATATAGTAAACCAGTGCTCGTTTGTTATATTACAGTTCCTGACTTGGTAAAATCGTCACTTGTGTTAAGGGATGGAAACTGCAGACAACAGATGTTAAAATAAGTGAACATTATTTAACCTCAACAGCTTTTGCATTATGAAAACCATGTCCAGAATTATGGAAAATGCAGAAATGTGAGCATCGAGATCAGCTTCAGATGAATATCATCAAATCAGTTTCAGGAAGTTATGCTATTTAAGTCAGCCTTGCAGAAGCCAGATCAGCTAAGGTCAGGTAGCAGATGCCAACCCTCCCCGGACACTGTATGAGATCTCCCAGGCCAAGTGTACGGCATTCAATCAAAGGCTGGTAATTACACAGTCAGTCCAGTGCCACGCTCTTGCAACAGGGGACAAAACCTGCCCTCTCGCCTGCCTGTGGGGCTGCAGAGCACAGTGCCTGCAGGTAGGAGCTACTTACAAAGCTGACATACATTTCCCCCGGAAAGTCCACCCCACTTTGCATGAAAAAGGCAATATTTGCAACCCTCTACCTCCTTCCTTTTAGCTCTAGCAATTTCCTGCTGCCTCTACCTTCCACTAATAGCTCCGGATATAAAGCAGAGATATCTTGCTGATTTTCAATGTTTTCCTCTCAATCCCTGACTCTGAAATTACCCCTTGCCCATTGGCAAATGCTGATCCTTATGGTCAGTAACCCTGAGAACGACTCAAGTTGACACAGGAGGTAATTACCATTAAAAAAGAGTCAGATACTGGGAATTCAAGATACTGTCTTCCTCGCTAAGCAGCAGATGGAGAAAAAGCAAAAACATTAGACGCCACCGTCAGAGACAGCAAAAATAAAGCATGAGTAACCCCTCACCCTCTGCTTGTAGTACGTTAACTACGATAGATATGGTGGAGTTCAGCATTCTGAACATGTGCTCTTCACGCAATAATACTGAGATCTATGCCCAGATAGATAAAGCCTTCAAAATCATAAGGCCTAAAGCAAAATTATTGATATTTAAATTATTCATTGCGGTCCTTCAACAATCGTATGAGGCTGGTTTTTGCCCAACAGCACTCACTTTATAAACTCACAATTATGTAAAGATCACACAAAACACCTATCTATGCACAAGTGTGACATACCCAGAAGTTTTAAAATACCTTTTCATAATTAAGAGATTTTTCAGTGTAAAAGAACACTGCACAGTTTAGACAAGGTATGACAAACAACACTCAGATTACAGCCGAATATGATCCTAATTGCAAGCTGCATCTTAGAAATTATTTTCAATTCTCCATCTTGAAACTAAACGCAAGCCACATTCTGACAGCACAGCAATGGCATGAAGGCTGAACACCTGTCAGGGAGAATTGTATCATTCATTTACGATAATTAAATGGGTACTCAGTACATCATTGCCAATAGTTTACAGGCGTCTCATTAGCTGCTCCCCATTCTCTATCAGGCAACACTGTTCTGAAACTTACTTTTCAACTAAAGAATATCTGAAGAATTACCTTCCCCAAAAAAGTATGGAAATAAGAAAGGACAAGAGGCGGAATCCTCTACCACCACAGGTTTGATGCAGCTCTATCAAATACAGTAATTTATAACGAAAAAAGAAAAGCATGGTCATTAAATTCTCACCTCAAAGCACTCAACCAACACTATTTACTACATATTTCAGCAAAAGTACATACATGACAAGGTACCAAGGATACCCATTTGAGCTGCACGGAGCTACGGGAAAGACAGATTGCTATTGAACCTCAAATTTGACTTCCGGTTTATCAACACACGACTCTCCTGTAGTCCTCTGCTCCTGCTTCTCCTCAGTTCAGGAGTGGCTCATCTTGATGGGATGTCCGCTACAACGCGCAAGAGTCCACCACCAAAACACACGTACTCCTGCAGTATGTAAAGTTACTCTTTGGTCTGTGTTCAGCTGACGGGGAAACCTATGACCAATCCAACCAGCTCAGACCTAGCACATTTTGTTAGGAGTGAAGCAGCACGGATACACCACTACACTGCAAGAACTAACCCTGCCTAGGAAGGACGTAGCTTGAAGCTTTTGAGCCCTGCTGAACACAAACAGGTCCTGAGGAAAGCCAGCCTGGCTGAAGCGGTGCAGCTCACTTGGCCGAATCTAGCTGAGCTCCGCAGCTCTGCTCGCAGCAGGTCAAAACTGCCTCTGAGTGGAGCTGCCAGCACCACCGCCATTGCCCTGCGGAGCGCTCTCAGGTGTTGCCAGTTAACCAGTAACACACCTTTCCCATTTTAAAAACTCATTAATTGGTTAGGAGCAAGCACCTGAGCAAATGTGTAACTTCCAAGGTTAACCCTTCTTTTGGGCATTAAACATTTTTATAAAAATAATTTTATTTAAAATTTCAATCTCAATACCTTAGCTGCAGAACTGAAAAGGTCTCTATCTTAAAGAAGTTCCCACGATGTTCAGCCAACTACAAATTAGCATCTGCTTTAGGAATCATGGAAAAGTTCTTGGGTTTAGCAGATCTTTATTGAACATAAACTCCATAGAAAACAAAAATCTGAATGCAGTTTTCTAGTCTGCAGTCTCCCTTTCAATAGTCAGACTAGACTTGTTCATTCATTGTTCATCTTACCTTCTGCATCAGCTGAGGAACAGCCTCCATAGCAATGGACTAACACATCCAGCCTGAACACCAAATCTTAAGGCTGGAAAGGACCTCAAAAGGTTACATAGCCTATTCTCTCACCCTGATGTTATTCCTGACAAACACTTCTGTTGCCTGTTTTTGAAGTGCTCCAGAGGCAGACACTTCCATATTCCAAAGCAGCCTATCCCAGCTAAACCATTTCCGTATGGCGCTACATCCCGCCTTAAAGAATCACGGTACGCCTTGGGTTCACCCACTCTGGCTCCTTCCTCTCGCCAAATCCCTCAGCGAACATCACCAGCCTCGCTCAACCCACTGCTACCATTGCAAGGTGGCGAAGGGGCAGGGACTGTTCTCACTCGGTTAGACTCAGAAGACATTTTCTGAACCTTTGCTGCAAATTAAGCAAGGAGGGATGATGCCAGGAAAGATTCAGCACGTGACTACACAATTACTGGTTACTCACTCAACACTTGTGCATCGCTCGGGTTGCACAAGCCAACTCAGCCCTGGCATTTCACTTTGCAACCACAATAGCTTGGATCTCGTCATCAAATGTTGCGTATAGTATACCAGCATGTCCAAAACATTTTAAAATAAAATAATTTTGGCACTGTATTTCAGCATTTGACAATAAAACACGGAAACCATGCGAATCACACTGCTCTAACCCCAAAATCTGAAGTCCGTATGTTCAACAGGATCTTCAACTGTACAAATAGAATTTCCTGCAGCTGAGTCCTTAGAGGCCCAAAGATCTTCATGTCTTTCTGATCTGTCATTCCTAAAGACAACACACTCTTGGCCTCCATCACTTAACACTCCCGCATAGCAGTTTCTGATTCCGTAGCCCTCAAAGAATTATTTCAGGAATTAATAGGACCGGTTACACACGATAGAAAATACATTTTTATAACCATCTTCAATGCAAAGTGTACAGAATTTTACCTGATTTTAAAGAGTATCCCCAAATTCTGACTACGTAACGTAATGTTACAAGTAGACACATCACTTTTTTTAATGTTCACTTCCACCTAGCCGTCTGTGGTGGAAGCTACCAAAATAGTCTGTAGTTGTACAAGCAGCATCAGCAAGCATTTGATATCTTCATTAGAAAGATACTGGAAATATCTTTCTGGATAGGTTCAAGCTTTAGAGGTTATTCTAGTCTTTGATATGAAAACCAGAAGATGAGTACTTCAGCTGAGGCTGGACTGCACACCTGGCGAGCCACAATCCCCTACAACTGTCTTTGCCTCAAGCCCTGTAACTCCTACAGTTTACCTCAAAACAAAATAATCTCTAAAATGAAATAGTATGAGTACGTTCAAACTGGGTGAAAAAACTTCCAGAGGTTCATGCCCTAGTATAATCCATGCAGCATGCTCCTACGTTAAGGCCTCATTAAGGTATTAATTCAAATAAATGTTGACAATGCATATTAGGCAGTTCATCCCTTTTTTCCAGTGAAAGATTTCACATATATGTTCAACTTTGTGGACACTGATGGTATTAAGACAAACTGTAACACCTTCTAGATTTATTGCAAGTTTACTCTCCATCTTTTAATCATTTAATTTACAATCATTAACCCATACAAAAAAGCAGCTTCCTTGAATCTCATCTTTTTCGTCATATTGAAATTACATTTCTTCTATTTTACTAGCAACTGCTGGATGTTGAAGCTCTAAGAGCTGCTACAGTTTTCATGTTTTTATACAGTCTTGGTGGGTTTACTTTTTTTTTTAATACGAAAAACTGTGACTTAAATCCTTTGGACACTATTCTTATTGCCATTCACAAAACCCAGACCCACTAGTAGATTGGCTTTTTCCAGGGAATAGCTGGCTAGATCAAGCCTCCATGCTCAGAAGTTTTGTCCCGGCATTGCCTTCGACAAGTATCTACACTACTTCAAGACAGACAACTAGCATCTATTCAACAGACAAAAGCCTTGTCCCATCCTTCTTTCTACCCTTCTTCATAGGTGCAGATGATTAGCATTTCTGGTTTTAGTTATTATTAGGCTAGTCTGGAAAGACTACCCTAGAGACCTCTCTTAATGGCTCAAGGGCACCTCAGATTAAGAGCATGAATGCTCAAAGGCACTACCAAAACCAGTCCTGACTGCAGAAGGAACTGAAGCTGGAGTCTGTCAAAGGTTCCTTGCTGGCCACAGGAAACCCTGGTTTAAAAAAAAGATTATCACACAGTCACAGCTGTTTGACACGTAGCCACATCCACGTGCTTTCTCAAATCACGATAAGACCAAGACAGGACACAGCAAAGCAAATACCAAGAGACTTTCATTGCAACAGAAAATACAGTAGCAGAATTTATAGGATTGTCATAAAACGAAAGGGAAAAATTGGTCTTCCCAACAGATTTATCAAAAACTAATTTCTTTCCATTCCTGACAACACCTGTAGGGAAGTCAAACTGCGATAAATAACATAGCACAGACCACTGGGGAGTCCAGAGGGGCCTAGAACAAGCTGGCTCCAAACAAACTGCCCTTTGCTGTAGCCTGATCAAACAGGAACAACTACCAAGGCTTCGTTAAATCAAGGCACCAAGAAACACCAAAGTCAGTCTTCAATAAAGACACTTGATGCCCAAAAGATCTGTTTTACTGCATCCAAACAAGAAGTCTAATCACTGCCTAAGGTTCTTTAAAGTAATTAAAGAAATTTTCCCCAAGTTCATTTGGCAGAATCAATCTTGAGGGTTTCACTAGAAAAACATTCAGAATTAATTTCTCACTTCCTAGAGAGCAGCTCTCCGAGATAATTCAGCCATATGACAAGGGTGGCCCGCAGACCCAAAACAGACAATGCTTCAGAGCACGAGGGGGAGGAAATAAAATAAAAATCAGCTTACACATACCAATATTAGACGAAGCAGAGCTGAGTTCAATAGAGCTGAGCACTAGAGGATACTTGCAACACCACAGACAATGAAATTAAAATGAGAAATAGACTGCTGATGCGTTAGAGACACCATAAGTACTTTCAGAAAAATGACATTTCTTTTCCCTAAAGATGGAAGAGAAAATTAACTCTAGCAGGACTCCTAAGTACCTCAAGGGTATCTCTGATTTGAGTCCCATCAGTGAAATTCAGTCTGTCGCCCACGGCTGTGTAACAATCCCAAGAGACTCCTCAGCCTTCTGGTTCCTTATGATAATCCCTTGAGTGCAGAAGCCAGTGTGAATAATCCGAGAAAAGTCCTACTGGAATACAGAAAGAAGAGAAAGCAGGCCTCATGTTACTCAAAAAGTTCTTATTCCACCCCAACTCACAGCATTACATTGATCTGAAAGGGTAGCTGCTGATTTAATTCAGAGGAATTGAAATACACAGTATCACCACACTGCTTCAGCCACTTCTCCTTCACTTGGTTGTCTAGGAAGTCCCCAAGCTTACCATCAGAAGTTCTTAAATTCAAACGGAAAGAAAAGCAGTGGCCAGACAGGTCTAGAAACGTGGCCTAAAGGCAGGACTCAGAGCACGGCTGCACAAGTGGAAGCTGCTGATGAAACCAGTACAACTGTAAAGCTACATTCAACAAGATACTGCATGCAACAACACGAGTGCTCAAAAAAACCACCAGCCCTCCCTCCTGGATGAAACAGTGAGAAACTACAGCCCACGAGTCAGCTCCACGATTCTCCATGTCACTCCACAACAAACATTAAGTTAGCCCTCTGTTCTTTTCACTGCAGTAAGATGGAGAAATAGAGTTAAGATGCCATACCCCTCTCCGAGCACAGAAAAAACTTACGTTTTACCAAACACCACTGAAATCTGTGACCTCCCTAGTAATACACTAAAAAGATTAAGAAGTACAGGTCCAAAGTATGCAATTCTGTTTATGATTTTAAGGAAACAAATCTGTGGGTTTATTCCCCTCCTGCTTGACAGCAGCTCTGCAGTTTTCAAGTGAGATGAGGACAAGCCCCAAGTTCACAGTAACAAAAGCAATAACTAATGTCCTCCCACATACACTCCTTATACATTATAGCTGCATTACTTAACTGCTCTTCCACCATTCCTTACTCCAAGGAGTCTGCTCCTACTAGTGAATCTCAGCTGCCGTTGTGAAGATCGCAACATGAAGAATGGCAGTGATGAAGGACGCTAAAGACTCTACAACTGCCAGTAGCTCCTCATCCAACAAAATCAGACACTACACTACAGCAAACGATCCTCTCCTCCTTCCCCAGCCACCATGCACTCGATCTGCAATCGCTCCTCTTCCCTACTGATTTTTGCTGGCTAAGCAGGGCAGGGAAGATGCCAAGGCATCTATCCATCAAGTCACTGTCTTCTCCCATCAACCCAAGTGATTCTGAGCAGTGACTGCAGCCAGCCTTTTCTTAAGTGGGAAGCACCAAGACAGCCAAAAACGCGTGCAATAGCCAACGTGGCAAAATGAAAAGCATGGGCAGCTTCGCATTCCATACAGATTGATTTATAGCTTTTAAGTTGCTTGAGGTGAAAGTTAGTGATACGATTCAGTGTCCAGATCAGCTTATTTAGAGGCAAGAACATCCCACTGGAGCAAGTTAGGTGTACTTGTTATGAAACTGCTATATGGAAGATGCACTCTTAGGACAGAAGAAACAGATGTTACAAGTAGCTTGAATATCACAGTATACTTTGTATTGAGAACTTAAATTAGCTAAGCATTCATCAAGCAAACGTATCTTCCTACCATGCACTGAAATGAAAAAAACTCAGCAAAACACCTCCAAACCTCTATATTCAGCCTTCTCAAAATGCTTTGGTACAGATTAAGTGCCCCATCAAAACTTCAGATAAGCATCGCCCGGTTTCACTGCCACAGCAGAACCTTCTCCTTTTCAATAAAGATCAAACTACGTAGGAATATGCAGGTTAGAACAAGAACTAATGGCTACAAGAATTGTCCCTGCCATCAAAAATAAATAAATACAGCTGTAACTTTACTTACACTAACCTGCACTTCTAGGTCACTGGAACACTGTTTTGCAAGTAACCTCAAAGCACAGCACAAAGAAAGCGCAGTAACAGCATCCACAATAAGCTGTGTTCTGCAGGAAAAAAAAAAAAGAAAAAGAAAAAAAAAAGGGGAGAGTCTCAGCCCAGAGTGAAAACAGGGGTACTAATTGTGACAGTGATACCAGCTATGCCAGGCCATTCAGGGGTTCCTATATTCTAGGAAATGGGGCATTATTTACTAGTGTTAGGGGTCAGTGAGCACTTTAATGATAATGAGCGCTATCACGACAAGAAGCAGTCCCACCCTGCCCTTACTATTAGTGCCTCATTCGTCGCACGCAACCTCACCCCTTTTGTCAGCACATGTGTGTGGTAACATGACGAATGGGGTCAGGAAACCAACTCAGGCTAAACTCCGTGGGTAAAAAACAAACCAAAAGCAGCTTTAACCTAGCATAGCTCCCCCACCCAGTTCACAGAAGACCTGGCCATAAACTTACACCATCAAATTAGGGCTGAGCAGGAAAGGGTGAAAGGAAGAGTGGGACACGTCTGTTGGGCGCAGTTCAGGTTTAAAACACACCCTTTGTCTGTATGTCCAAGCTTTTGCCAAGTACTAAACAAGAAGGGTCAAGTTCTCAGATTACTGCAGCCCTCTTCCCTCCAGCACACATACATACATAGCGACCTTCCTGCCAGTCCCTCCAGCAGGAAAACATTCCCACCACCTGCTAAATTGCACATGCATACAAATCCTCGCTACTACAGATGTGTACCTATCCACTCTTTTAACATACTGCATCAACTACACTCAAACTCCATACAGAGGAGCAAACTCAAACTCCATGCACAGGAAAGCACATGTGCCACGGCTGACATGAAGCTCCAAGAGCTGATTTACACCGGCTGAGCTCTACCTGCTTCTCTCTCAACTGGCAGACTTCATTTGGATCGCTCTTCTAACCAGCTAACTTTCATAAAGTCAATGGCAACAATCAACTTTGAAACTTCTGTCCCTCTGTAGAAGATGGTTAAAATCTGCCAAAGACATTTGAGAAAGGTGAACAACAAGCGAAAAGCAGTACATTCACATAAGCCTCATTTCCTTTGGAATCTAAGCTTGAAAAAAAGCCTGTATCAGATCTATGACGGCACACCCAGCCAACCTGTGACTTTAGCACACGCTGTCCCTGGGTGGCAGGAAGATGCTCAATAATCCGAATCTCCATGACAGTGGGAAGGGAGCAGGTAATAGCTGCTGTCTACCACTGCCTGGCTGACCCAGATACCATGCTGTAATGGCTGGGGTTGGCGAGAACCTGCCAGAGACCTGCGGGGTACGGTGCGTGTCCTGGGGCTCTCCGCAAGATGAATATCCTTCAGCAGAACGCTCAGAGGTGGATTGCTTAACGCTTTTTAAATTGTAACTCTTTTTACTTCCTAGGTCACCACAAAAAGCTTGTTGATCAGTAGTAAGTAGCAATCATCATCAATCTTATTTGCCTTTTTAAACCATTACCCTCACCCTCAAAGAGGGATAAGAAATGTTGCTCATACTAAATATTGGCAACAATTCTAGTTATCAAATGCTAGAAACACCTTGTATGGAGGGAAAAAAAAGAAAAGAGAGAAAAGAAGATGGAATGCTTTCCCCTTTATGTTCCCCCAAAGAAAACACTGTGCTAAGAGGTGCCTCCTGAAAGGCCAACACAGTATTTGATCTCTCCACTACTCCTCCCCTGTTTAAAATTCATGAGTGAACAATATATGAAAGTAGCATTAATCATTTCAGAACATAAAAAAGCTGGAGGGAATACTTTCCATGACTGACTGGTCTTGTTCAGATATCAAGACAAATCAAGAAAGATGCGGATCAACCGGAGTGAGGTCAGCAGAGGCCCCCAGGGCGGCTGGGGCTGGAGCACTTGCTTTCGGGGCTGGAGAAACAGGAGCAGAGCTTGGTCAGCCTGGGGCAGGGAAGGCTTCGGGGCACCCGCAGCAGCTGCACGCCTGTGGGGTGGGCATTGAGAAAATGCAGCGAGGCTCTCCACAGTGCCGTGTGGTGGGAGGATGAGAGAGACAATGGGAATAAGTTAAAATATGAGAGGTTCAGACTTGATGTAAAGAAAATCTTTTCCACCATGAGCACAGTCAAGGAGTAGCACAGGCTGCCCTAAAAGGCTGAGCTGTCTCCATCCCTGGAGGTTTTCAAGACCTGAGTAACATGGTCTGACCCCATGTCAGGTTGGACAGGGATCTCCTGAGGTCACCTCCAGCCCAAGTTACCTTGTGATCCTATGAACTCCAGGCAGCACACTGCAGGCACACATTACAAGATTCTCTATTAACACTGAAGTTATATTTATTAATTTTGTCTTCCATATAACCCCAAGATAATGAAATAACTTTGCCTGTCCTGTTGAGATTCATTCTGGGTTTCAAACAGTATTCTGGTTTGTGCCTTTCCAGCACTGACAAACCCTGCATCATCCCGATCAGGAATCGGTACCAGAACATGCTCACACACAGACTGCAGCACTTAATTACCTCCACTCTACCCTCCTCCATTAACAGTGAAGAAACACTGCAAGAGGTGCGTCATGGACTGGCAGACAGCAAAGGAGCAACCATGAAGAGACACGGCAGATTCAGAAGTTAATGGAGCTACCGATGAGTCTTTTCAAAGAGAGCCACAATTTAAATTATTAAAGCAGCCAAACCTTTAATGAAGTTGGTTATAGCCTCATCATAAGACTACAGGAAACTACCTACTGGTTTGTCAGCACTAGAATTTCTAAGTGGTGTTCAAGCCTGTAATTCAAGCACTTTTTATTCTATGTTTACAGAATGCTAAAAGCCACAATTTACCAGGGTAATGCCACATTTAACTAGTAACTTGAGTTCACATCTTTGTGAAATGCAATTGAGACAGTCATATCTCAAAATACTAAACTTTTGAATCCAAGTTAACTACGTTTAAATAGTAACATATAAAACTGGCAATGAAGATCATTTCCTTAAAGTGAACAAGTGTGGATTAAAGCTCAATATCGTCTTATAAAAAGGATGTACTCAGAAGTTTTCTGTGGTATTGTATTAGAAATCCTATCGTTAGCGATATTTTGCTTAGAAGTGACTTCTTCTGTACCTAGTAGGATACATGAAATGTTTACTGTAAGATGACTGTCCCACGAGATTAATTTGATTTATGGGGAGTACTTGTAGATTCCCAAAGCAGCACAAATGGTAAGGGTACAAGTTTTTAACCAGATGAGACAAACACATTCACCTGAAGAGAGAGGTGTGAACCATGCCTCTTTTTCCTAAGAGCTCTTTGAAAGAACCTTCTGAAAGGTTTACTCACCTGACCAGATGTAACGCAAATCTTTGAGAAGTGACTCAAACAACGACCTGAGAGAAGTATCTAAGAAACTAGACGGGACAGAATACACTCCAGCACTCTTGAAAGGTGACCTTGAAAAGGATAGTCAGACTAGGAAAGCAAAAATCTGAACACTTTCTTACAACATACGAAGATAACTTAAAAATGGACTCTCATGCAACTTTTAAAAGACTCAGTACATGAAGTCTGACCTTCTTTGTTCATTCTGGAAGACTTCTGTAGGAGTCTCAGGTGTTTCTCAGTTCTTGCACTTTGATTGAAGGGGCACAATCTTTTAAGGACCGCATTGTAAAACAGTTGATTCATATACATTCATACAGAAAGCGAGAGACTGGTAGTGGAGGAGTTAAGGCAGTCCGGCTAAAAGTCCTTTCTTCCCTGCTCATTTTTTCAGCGTCTCAATTCTTGCAGAGTCATTATTTCACTAGTTATTCAACCATTACATGGTCACCTTAGAAATTCAGCTCTCTTCTGTCTAAACTTCAAATACACAGAGAAAGATTTCTCACAAAAACTTTTCCGTCCCTCCTTAGTTTTAAGATGATGAAAACTCCAGAGACTAATTCCTCCACATCTTCATTTGGCACAAGGTTTTGTTAAGTTGCCCTTTCATATCATTACACTTTTGTCTATTTATTCCTTCATCATTGCATCAGATTGAGTTTATAGTGTTAAAGTAAGAAAGAGGATGCCCCCCTCCTTAAGGGCTAACAGAACTGGCTCTGAGACTTTGAGGCTCTATTCCCAGTTCTCTTTACGAGCTTGGGCTGCAGTAATCTGCAGCTCAATTTCTGCCTTATGCAAATCAAAGAATTTAAAAATACACTCTGTGGATGTAAAATGCAGTTCACAGCTTTTAAGGAAACTGTCCCTGAGCTTACCTTTTACACAGAGGAACAAATACAAATGTTTTTTAGAGGAAGAAGGTGAAGATTGACAACTACAAAGTGTGAAAAGTTTAGGAGGGGGATTGTCCTGGTGTGGGTTCTTTTTTTTTTAGGAGGAGATAAGGTTGTTGGTAAGGGACAGGAGTCATTACTTGTACTACATTAGTGCCCAGATGCTTCAGTCCCATTGTATTAGGCACAACACGAACAAAGCAGTCAGAAAAAAGTGATAAAGGCCCAGGATGAGTGTTGGAGGAACAAAGCTGGGAGAAATAGGTGATTACTGCCCGCATGCTTGCGGGCAAGGAGGGTCTCCAGCTCGGTGCAGCAGAACACAGAATGCTAACAGTCCAGTGGTGCAGGAAGGTGACTGGGGCAGGACAAGGGCGACTTCAGCCTTGTAAGGAGGCAAGACAGCAGAAGACTCGCAGTTACAGGGAGGGAGGGGGGAGCAAGAGGTTACAATATTGTTAAGACATATACTACAGTACAAAACCAAGTCTTTTACTGGTAGAGAAGAGCTAATAATAACCCATTTAAGAGCTTTTTCCATAATATAACAGGAAAAAAAGAACACAGAAGTTTCTAAGATAGCATAGGTAAGCAGGCTGGACGAGAAAAAGGCTCACAAACTTGCTATTAGATAAAAAGATGACCTCTTTTTTCCTCTCTTTTTTGAAAAGCTAAACTTAAGACAGGATCTGGACTACCAGAGGGAGGCAGACAGAGATGGAAGACAAGATGAGGAGGAAGAAGAGGATTCGGAGAATCAGTAAGGGGAGACAGCTGAAGCGTTTCAGAACCCTGGATAGAAAGTGTTTTGGAAATGTAAAAGTCTCCTTGAATTCACTCCTTCGAAATCCTTCTCAAGCCCTGAACTCTTCAGAAAGAGGGTGCCTGGCCTTTTGGCATATCTACACCAGGTGCTCTGGAAGGACCAGGAGGGCGGGCAACACATCATGGCCAACGCGCTATTTAGCATTTTACAGCTGTTGAAAAGCCGTTTGTATCTCGCAATGCTCCTTCACAAAATGAGGAGAGGAAGAGCATTTCATATCCAAAAGATAAGTTCACCCAAGAGCCTATCAAAGTTCTGCTCGTATCAGCACGCAGCATCTATCGCTCTCGACTTCAGGGGCTTGGGAGCGTTTCCGTTCAGCGGAGCGTTTCAAAGGAGCACAACCCCGGCAGACTCGCTTCTCTCCCAGAGCCTCAGACGACCGTCCCCAAAACCCACCACTTGCACCAGCCGCGGCAGAGGGCTTGCTGCAGGCCGCGGGCTGCCTGGCGAGGGCTGAGACCCAACTCCCGCTACTCCCGTCCTCCCAGAGCACCTCACGGGGCTGCGAGCCTGGCCCTCGCTTCACCGCCGGGCTCAAACTTGGCAGCAGCAGCTCCGCAGCGGCGGGTTATCCCGGCACCTCCTCGAGAGGGGCCGGAGAATGCCGGCAGGGAAGCCGGTGGGACCCCCGGCCCTCCCCGCGGCTCCAAGGCACCGGCATGACCTTGCTGGGGAGCCCTCGCCGCGCCGGGCCGCCCTCAGCTAAGCGGCCGCCGCAGCCGCCCGCCTGCGGGGACGCGGCTCCGTCCCGCCTCGGCCCCCACTCCCCGCCAGCGCTGCGGGGCTCGGTAACGTGGCGGCCGGGCCCCCCACACCCGCCCCGGTCACATCCCCCTCGCAGCCCCGAGCTCCTCGCTGCCGCCGCGGGGACTCCCCGCGCCTAAAGGGACGCCGTCCCCCCTTGCTTCCCGCCGCCTCCG